>JAAVUH010000234.1:0-85117 GCA_014899045.1 Fusarium palustre
GGGATGGGATGGGATGGGGACGATGGGGGCACCGTTAACATTGGCGCTGGCATCATCATCCCGAATCCAAGTCTAAGTAAGCGCACTTTTTTCTCTCTCTCCCACAGACGGAACTGTACCAACGCTGAAGATCAGCGGGGGGAGGATCCATGAATGCCATTTCGGCCGAGGTTGATGATAAACCGAGAGAATACTGAGAAATGTAGGGGTTCCCCTTGCATCCCATTCATAACTAGAAATAGTTTTAATTTCAGGCGACGAAACTCAATATCTGTCTTGGCTGGTGCAGTAGGTGTTGATGAGAAGCGTGGGGTTATGTCGGTGTTGTTTAGAGAAGGATGAAAATATGGGGAGATCAGGTAAACAGACAGGCTTCACTCATCTATCTGTACCTAGGTAGGAACAGTGCAGTACAGCTGCTGACAACAGGTAGAGGAAGGAGGGGCGGGATCGAATTGGCGTGGGCGTGCCTACCCTCTCTAACTACCTACTACTGTCTACCTACTTTACTGTTGTGCTCGCTACTGTACGAAATCGACGGCAAGTGCGACCAAACAAGTTACCTGTCTTGGATGCTACGTAAGATAAAGATAACGTGGATACCTTGTCTTGCATATGAAAATGTGAGCAGTCGCAAGTATCCTTCTATCTTTACCTCTTGGCCCCTCCATACTACTATGTGGTAGGGGGTACTTTTTGCCCCAGAAAGATGGGCTACCTGACCGGTCGTGTAAGTCCTTTCTCGTCCTGTCTTTGGTCTTTGTCTTTGGGGTAAACACCCGCCTCAAGTCGTTGTGTGGAACCTCCGCCCATCTTTCGGCGGACTACGGGGTCTGAAGCCCCCCCGGCTTCATCACCATCTACGGTTTAGTGGCCGTCAGTATAGCGCTGTGAAGCACCCCTAGTCCCTAAGACTGACTGCCCTGACCGTTCCCACATTGTCTGGGGGTTTTTGATTCGGCGAGTTCGGTTCGTTGATCAAATCAAATCAAATCAAATCAAGTCCAACTCCCTGTTAGAGCGATGGAGGTCTCACTCACTCTCTTCCGCACTGGCCCCTCTAACAATCTTGTTTAGGATCTTTGCCGTGCAGATTCATCGTCTCGGAACGCGGGTTCATCAACAGATATAAGCTTGCCTGATTTTGTAATGACGGACAGAGGCAAGCTTGTACAAGGACAGACTACCTAAGGACAAGGTTGAAAATCTAGGCCCATTTCGGGTAGGAGTGCAGCGAGTGCCAAGTCGGGGCCGATTTCATAAATGGAATAGAGCCTCAAAGCATAAAATCCGCCGGCTATAAACTCATGACTGCGTGAATATCCAGGATTTCTAAGACAAACCCTCTCTTGTTACATGGTAAGAGTCTGAGTTTTGCTTTGCTTGGATTAATTAGAAACGAAACTCCTGAACTCGTATGAAATATACATCTAGCATCAAAAACCTGATGGTTTATCTAGTATCTCTCTCATGGATGTCTATGTAAAGTCCTCGGCCCTTCCAATTCCGCACCTCCTATGACGCCACCTGCGCGTTGACGGATATTACAGACTTCATCTCGGAAACCGGTACGACAACGGTATGCAACCGAGCCACCTGAGGCTTGGTCCAAAGCTTTCAACTCTAACAAGAGCTTTGTCCCAGATTAGGTCTATGCTTCCATTCTAGATAGTGGTGGCATATGACGGTTGGTTTGAGGCTAAGATCAAGAAGGAATCTTCATACTTGTGCCGACGCCCTACATAGCCTGGCGCGTGAATAGTTTGACGCTATGAATAAAAATTGCGAAGATTCAAACTCAGGGGAAGGAAGCTTTTTGCCTTTAATAATTGTGTGCTTCTAATTTTTTCTCTGACCGTCTTTCCAGAATTTCATTATAGATTGTGGACTAACGAGCTTTCACGTCTTGTGGAAAGTATCTCGGAAACGCCGACGACGCTGGAATCGGTTGCCTGACAGTTTCTTTTTTTTGAGGCTACCAATCATCGCTATCAATGTCGTACAGGACGGATACTGGGCAGTTGTCGATCATAGAGTTTCGACATCTGCAGGTTTGCGTGGTTCCTGGCAACGACGAGATAAGATATTCGTTATCATATCCGTAATGGAAACAAAAGATCTTTCATTGCGTGCGAGCTATCTTGAGAACAAAAGAGCCAAGCTATTGCCAGGACCAGGACAGGGACCAGGAGCAGACCAGGAGACCTGCATCATGGAAGGCATGCTGAATCCATGTCACCGACCAGGGTAACAAAACCGCCGCCGGGTGCACCTTAAAATCATCCGCTGCAGTTGTCTATAGGCGCTAAAGCGATCCACTCCCAGGGTCATTCAGGTCCTTTTGCAACCTGACAAACCAATCAGAATCACTCCCTTCTCTATTTCTCTCTACCGTACCTACTCCATATCCACCCAAGACAACCTCATCCACTCCTCATGCATCCATTATCAACAGCAGAGCAAATCTCCCCGCCTCTTAAAAGCAAAAGGGCCAAGCAGCCTGGGGTTGCCAAGCTCACGATCATCCATGTCATGCCTCTTTGCTTGATTGCTTGTTGATTGCCAGCTAGCCCACTAAGCTACCGCTCACGGTGGAGTGCGCACTGCAGAGGAGCAAAGCTCCGTCACGTCAATCGCCAAACCACCTCGGTTCTGGCTCATTTGCAAGTGATTGCAACATTAAATCTAAATTTATGCGAACCCTATTGTGACAGCATGGGCAACTCAACTAAGATCAGGGGTATATTACAAGAGCTCGACACATGTGCTAACGTTCATATTCGGTAACAGCGCCGCCTTGTGCTCAACGGAATCATAATCAGAAATAGATCCAGAGTCGGAGCCCACGCTGTCCTGCTGGGTTGGCGACGTCGAACCTCAACATCAGTATCCGCTCCCTCTTGTCGAATACAATGCTCCGCGTCTGCCGGCTGCCGCCCGTTCACTTTGGCCCTGTCTTGCATATCTGCAATTGGGCTGGCAGCCCAATGTCAACCTTGCAAGAGGCAGTGGAACCAACGAATCTCTCACCCCGCAGGATCATACGCAGGACAACCGCGTACAGCACATGGCTCGTCGTGGTCTGGAGTAGCCTGAAGGGGGCAGGGCTGATTGCCCCCATGCTGTAGGGCCGTTTGACTGGTTGCTAGACAATCGCATTTGTAGCAAACAGACTCGGTATCAACTGTTCGAATAAACCGACCCATGTCATGCTCATCTCGACCAAAAAAAGAAGAAGAAAAAGGTGTGGAAAAAAGGTCGAACTGCGGCAATATCACGATTACACCTCTACGATACATACCTACTAGCGGATAATATGTTGGAACAATTCACAACGACATGGGCTCATCTGTCTAGTCACCGTGGCGGCGCCTCATAAGCAGAATGGCTTTGCCCAAGCTTCTATGCATTCTTCCACCAGGCTTCTTTGGCCATGTCACACATGTTGGGCTGCCTCTAGCTTCAACTGTCTTGGGCCATGCGCTCAATAGCCTTGGATGGTCCCCCCACTCGACCCCCTCAAGTTGCGCCCGTCCACTTACATCATTAATCGACACAACTTCTCGGACTATTCAATTGTTGCGCCAGCCTGTTTGCTGGACCTCACCAAAATCCCCTCAGCAGTCTGAAATTGTGACACGATGATACTGCAACTTACGGACAGAGGCCGAGGATCAGAAACACATAATTCACAGCCCTGGTGGCGGTGGAAAGCCCTCAAAGGCCATATCAAATAAGAACAACAGCAAAAAAGATCAAAACCACAGTAAGTCTTGCTCCTCTTCAGACCAACACTGAAGACTGCTAGCTTTTTCATTACAAATAGTATCAGTTCTCCAAGGTTTCTTCTAAGTGATTCTTGCAAGAATGTGGCTGCTTGCACGCGAGAAATGGATGTTACCCTCGCACTGAGAGCCGACGGCCACACCTTTGCACGCCGCTCTCGTCATCTGGAACCACTTCAACACCATCACGCACAATACTGTTTTCAGCCATTTGCAACGATTCCATCATCCCACTGTACCATGAACTCCAACAAGAACCTTCTACTCCAAATGGTTTCCAATGCCTAGATAGTCAACATGGCATGCTCTAGCTGTGTTGTCATACCACTCTGAACTTCTCAATGCCCTGCGCTAGCAATCGTGAAGAGTGGTGTGTATGGCCGTTACCACATCCGAGTGTGCTTCATGCATGTGCGCAAATTCGACGAGGCAACCCTCCTTGAAATTGGAAGCTTTGGACGTTGCAGCCACACTTCTAGAACATGACATCCCACCCACGTTATCACCGTTCTGGCGATAGTTCAATTAATCACAGATTCACAGGGGGGTTATCAGAGGGTTTTTTTCTTAACGCCTTGACTAATTGAAGTCATCCCCTGACTGATGGTAACACATCACACAACAAGGAGTACATACATACGCATACGCATGTCTTCGCTTAGATATTTCGGCCAGTTGAACAGCTCGGTGGTGTGGGCATTGTAACAGTCAAGTGTCGTCTTTATTTCTTATCGGCTTACAATGCAATATAGCTCCATGACAAACTGCGATCGACATAAACTTGAGTTTTCTATCTTTAGGATCACAGCTGGCTGGCCTCGGTACTGGGAAAACTCAATGCAATATTATTACTCACAAGTGTCGGCCGGGCCCGAGAGAAGACCAACCTCATACACACTTTATCGCGAACCGATAAGGTAATGATCAACTTGCACGGGTCAATTTAGGGGCTGCAGTCAAGGACAGCTGCAGAGTTCCATCGGTGTCCATGTATGTACGAGAGTACCGATCCTTCGGTCAGGGATTGGGATAGATGGCCACTAAACCGGGATCATCCCGAAGGTTAGGAGCACACTGCTCGCATTTTAACCTCTAAAGGTCGAAGGAAACTCTGAGAGATGGGACGAACCAACTAAAAAACTATCTTACGTGTTTCATTATCACAAACACAAGTCGCGGAACAGGTGCATGAACGCTTCCAGGCGGAGCAAAGGCTCTCTCGTCAACTGTCTCAAAAAGTTTCAGATGGTCGGGACCGAGAACAAGCAACAATCCCTTTTGAATTCGACCCCTAACGCTTATTCTGACCTATGAGAAATCCCGAGGTCTATGGGAAGAAACGATATAACGGAGAATCATTGCAAATGTCGATGCTGCCGACCCATTTTACTCACCGACAATGCTAGGCGAAACTCTTATCTCCCTCTAACGAAAGCCAAGATTCACGGGACTTGTACTTAAAGTCACTATGTGGGCTATCTCATACTGAATATGCAGAATCAGGGCCAGCCATTAAACATGCTTTTGCATAGTAGCTTAACAGCGGCTTGTCGTCGAACACAGATAGCCAGGTACCCTTACTCGGAAACACCTGGTGACAGCAGTGGCTGTTGCAACGAAACCATCACAGCGTGGCTAGTACAGGTATTTCTGAAAGACTTCAGTGACCGAATGCCGTAGCTTGGAGATGACTACCGGCGCCGCTTGTCTAGAAGCATTCAGTCAACACAAGCTAGCAAAGCAGTTGATCCAAAGCATCGACAGGGGCATGCTGCGGGGTGGACAAGGGTTCGCATCTGCAGCCATTCCGAATCAGACGTGGGTTTCGTCTAGCCGCATTCGCTAAACAGCAAATCGTGTGTTAGAAGGCCCGAACGATGTTGCGTAGAAGCTAGACCCTAGGGTCTAAGCCTCATACTTTGCAAAAAGTCCTCTGTTAGCTCCCCTGCACTCCCAATCTCTTCCACAGGGACAAGGGGGCACCTAGAATTAGCGACCACCTGTTGTTAGTGAGGCATATCCATACCAATCAGGTCTCTGTCGTCAACATCCCTTGTACCCTGCTCATCAACCTTATTCCACCTCATACGCTCTTGTTATTGGTCAAGGTGCGATTGATGAACACCTCGTTCTTGGCCGCTGGAAAATTAAGAGCCAAGCGCTGTGACGCGAGAACTAGACGAGCTGAGGACCTTTGATGTGTCAAAGCTGTGGTCATATAGCCATATCTTATTGTACGAGGAGTCCTTCTCGCCTGGGGAATAAGGGTTTTCCAGTTCAATGACTACCTTGACACAGTATTGTATTATGATTATCTTCGAATATCTCAGGCAAGGGCATCGATATCGCTTGGACATTTAGCTAGTGCTGTATAAGTCCTCTCAGCGCATCGATGAGCTTTCAGGAGAGAGTCTTGGTCGAGTTGCTTGCTACGCAGAAGTTTAAGCGGCGAGATGCTACAGAATTGTGCTGTCGCTGTCCGCAGAAATTAATCAACTTGGCTGTCTAATCCTGGTTCTCCATCCGCACAACTATCGCCGTTCCTTTCGCCAATACCCGAGACACAAATATCCGACAGGTGGCTTTCATACTTCCCCCAATTGGCATTTCAGTTGAGAGACTTGCACATAAGCCTTGCTTAAGCGAATTCTCAATGTCTGCTTGACGCGGCTATTTCACTTGGCTCATAAGAAGTCGGTCTACTTCTCTGTTAACTGCGTGCATCTCTCAGATCTCAAGTGTGATCCACGGGAGGATTTCCACCGTGTATTGTCGTTTTTGCGTGATTCCAAGGATTCTACTATCTCTTTACAAGGGCACTAGCCGATGTCGACGTGTTAGGGTCCATGTCCGATTTGCCACAAGCTTGAGGTTAGGTTGGATGTTACGTTGCTGGCAAGGGGACGACGGGCGAACCAAGAACAGTCTGTGTAAGGCCGGGGGGGCTACTGTTTCGAGCGAGCCATTGGTTTCAATTAGGTCCTTCACGCTGTTTTTTTATCTTGTTGAGCTGGCAGGTTTGGTACATATCTGACATAGTGGACAAGTTGACTTCGGTTATGATCGGTCCTCTCTAGTTTGACGTCTCGACTCCTGCACATATGGTTGCTTCTCATGAGCAGACTCCATATCATGACAACTGAAAAAGTTGCTTTTCGGTTGATGTTTGATTGAATTGTGTTTGGGCAAACAATACTAGGATCGCAAAAGCAAATCTCACATCCTAGTTCACAACGAACCGAGGCTCCCCTGGACAAAGTCGCCTGAGCGGTTTAGGGCTTTCGCATCTCACGACAACGGTTGATCGACATTCCGAGAAGAGATGACAGGACGGACCCCAAGGCTATGCAACACAACAACGAGGCCCTGAAATCTCTTGTGAAAGGGGGGCTCTGAAGCTTCGTCTCCACGTCCCCAGATTTCCCCGCAAACTGGACAGACAGCTAGAGATGCAAGTTTTCATATTGGGCTGGCATTGTCTTGACTTCACGTGCTGGACTCCTTTATTATCTCGTAATAGTGTCGCTATTTTGACTAAAAGTCGGACCAGGGGAATCCTCAACAAGTCTGGCCGACTATTTAACGGGCACCCTTGATCTCCAATATCCCCGACAAGAAGATGGAGAACCCTACCGACCCCGCGCCTCTTGGTGTTGGTGTGTCATGAGATTACCACCGTGGGGATGAAATTGTGGTACTAGGTGCCTAAGAAAGTGCGTGGCCTGTCTTTAAAGCTCGGCCTCCGAGTTGACTCTCTATTTCGGACTGTCACCGTCGTTGTGCTGGCTCGTGCGGCTTTGACATTCGATTATCTTCAGCTTCCTTATGCCGAGCTTTAGAATCGTCAGGCCGTTGAGGGTCAGACCCTGTTTGCAATGACAGTGATTCGTGTGCACCTATTTTCATAAACCAGCCACACCACCTTCTCGTGTAAGGCTTGAACGTTTTTAGAAGGCAAATTATACGTTCGAAAACGATCAAATCGCCGCCAACACATTTCAGTTATGTAGGCACATGCCCTGGTACCCATGAAACCCCCGTGGGCGAGACAGCGTTGCTGCATGGTATGGCAAAGCCTGGCCCATATGGTATGGCTCTCCGCTCTGACAGTGCAAAAGTTCCACTTGATTCACATCGACAGCTTGAAATGGGTCTCGTGCACAAACAATGGTCCGTGGAAATTGAGGAGAGGCTGATATCTTGGCTGTAGCTGGTCGCGTTCTACGTCGACCGTTCAAATCTGCAATCCTGCTTCCTCAAGACAAAGCGGGACGGTCATCATTACAGTGATACTTCTCATTCGTCCCCCCGCATTCCCCAGACTTTCACGATGCACTGGAGGGGCGGAGCAATGGCATTGCTTGTCATGTCAGGCTTGTGAAGCTTCATCTCCACCACAGAATGGAGTACAATACGGACGGCACTTGTAGGATGTGGCACCCACAAGCAAAAGACAACATTTCATTAAACCAGGTTCCCAGCGTTAATATTACGGACCCGTGCTACCAACGCGAATCATGGTGACTCTCAACTTAACTACAAGGTGGACATCACGATAAGTGTATCTCTTTGTCTCATTCATCAGACAGGTGGAGACTTGACTTGTGCTTTGGACTACCAGCTGGAAGGGATGACATTCGAAAAAGCTCACTCCCCCTTTCTTTCTTCTCTCTCACTTCCACTCTCGCCGCTTGTACGTAACATTCAAAGCGGCCTTGTCTTGGTACTATCTATACAAAGCCCGACGAAGGGCCGGTAGTGACGAGGTTTTGAAATCTCTTTAACTTAGAGTTTCTCCTATCGCTTAAGATTGCGTTTTTACTTCTTAACTCGGAACAGTCTCTGAGCCAAGTGGCTAGTGCAGTACTGTAATTATGAATTTGACGGTCTGAACCTGCATTTATTTGGCTCCCGTCACTTCCTTTACCGCTCGGTGTGCGGCCGTTCTTTGGTGGGGAGGGTGGCATGCAGACTTCTGGAAATCCGGGGAAGCGCGAAGCCACTCTCATGATTCGCACGCAAGAAATGAACTATCAGGCAGTGTGGTGGTGGTTATTCAAGGTAAAAAATTATCTGACGGCGGAAACCCTTCCGCAACCCGAGCAGAGGGCACCTATTACTGCGTGGCGCAATTGGAACGGGCTGTCGGTCACCTCGGTGCGCGGTAGACGATCAGTGATCGACACTTGATAGCTTGATCGCTAGTCTGACCAAACTGTGGCTTGACCAGATATGCAATCACTCGAGACAATCAATCAAGTACAAGATGACGACATGGATGATGATGTCGCCGTGTGACAGCTCTGAGATAAGGAGATAAGTATCAATGATGTAGGGTAAGGACCAACCAACAACATGGATTGATTGCTTGCGCATGGCAATGATGAACTTCACTTCAGAAGCTCGGCTGAATGCCCATGACCTTGGATCGAGATTTGTTTGCCAGCTAAAAAGACGAACCAAGAGCTTTGGTGCACATCACCAACAAATATCGTTACTTCTTAAAGAAGACATAATACTATATCTGTTAGCTATGACACAGGGATGAGAATATGTGATTGTCAGCTTCGAGGTCCTGGCAGAAGGACCGAAACAACCTGGTAGGTGACGATTCTCTTGCTCAGGAAGTCCCTGGGTATGACACTCTATGCTCGCTTCCAAAACACTCCCATACTTTACCTCTGGCTTTCTTGCAGAGTCACAGTCATGTCTTGTTGAAACCATCTCTCTCTCAAAGCTCCAATGGCAAGGCAAATTCATGAACAATGGTGCAGGGTAGTTTCCATCAAGCGACCAACGACAGCATGCCATATCTACTGGTCCTTGATTGAAAAGTGACAAGCATCCAGCCTAGAAGCTGGCCCGACTCGATGATTCTTCGATATCGATCATTTACGAACCCCCATCTTTGTTGGCCAAACAACCATGGATAAAGTGTCAGGGTTGGCGATAAGCACTGACTTGGAGGGATAGATGGATGACATGGCAACCACCTATCGCTTTGTGCCATCCTTCGTTCTTGATACAATCTCTTTTACAACGTGTCCGTAATTGGTACGGCATCGGGAACTCCGGGAGTTCTGGGCAAAAAGAAATATAAAATAAGCTCGCTATTAAAACGGCGATGGGTTCCCTGTCAGGGCCTCGTGGAAACGGGCCGTTGCTGACATGCTCATCGAAACATGTCGGTCCAGTTGGAAGAGCTGACTGTAGATATATCAACCAACGACCTGGCCTGACAGCCGGGTAGATGAAATCGTCTTGGTAATCGAACCGTGCGGCACTCTCGACGTTGCTGTCTCGTTACTGCCTCAATCGGATTCAAGCCGTCTATAGAGTCATCAGCTGGCATCTGCATGCGAACTGTGCTTACGTACGATACGCAACGCGTATACTTCCGACGTTGCAGTTGAGTGCTGTTCTAGAGGAACTTCTGCAGCTTGTCGAGTCTTGGATTGTGATATGGCTGCGCTGGGTTAGGAACTGTTGACTAATACTAATGTCATATGAGAAGATTCTATGCTCTTTGTACGACATCGCTTATGATTTGGAAATTTGGGAAGAGCGTTGGCGGTGAGTTCGACATGGCAAACTCTTTAGGATTGCTTAGACTAACACCAAGCTACTCAAGCTCCTGCGGTAGGTATACTGAAGCAATGCACGCCCGGGTTGGCTCAAACTACACCAGAAAATCAGACATCATCATGCATATGGATCAACGTCCTCCACCTCTTATGTCTGGTTGACCAATGTCTACAGTACCGTTATTCAAAGCCTGGGTTTCATGGGAAGTCGGAAAAGTAGAAAGGTAACCAAAGACCACTCACCGCCAAACACTCACATTTATCCAATAGGACTAAACCTATACATAAGACCAAGATTTTGCGATTCTGTTGGTATTTACTTGGATAATCTCTCGTTAAACTGGTGCCTAGTTGGTAGCATAGATTGCTTTAAAACTCTTGGACCACTGCATACAGAACTAGGCAGCATCTTAAAGAAGACGCTATGATGTGATTTCTTTAGCTTCACTGAACTAGATTAAAACTAAGATTTTTAGGCACCTGAAACAGTTGCCTTACCTTGTGCTTACTGATGGGATCGTACCGGGTAAGTTAGTCCAAAAGGAGATACCTTGATTCTATCAAATATGTGTAGTATATGATATTCATAAGATTTTTTAAAGCTCTTGTCATAGATATTAATGGAGACCAAGTAGCTAAATTCATTCCTAGGATAGTGCGTTTTTCGGGTTTACACTGGCGGCTTAAATGGAGTTCAAAGCGAACGACGGATTTTCTCTACTTGGTACATCAACTTCACATAAGCAAAGGGATGATGTTACACAACAATTTCCACAACTTGATCAAATATAACAGAAACGAATGATAATTCGCAATATTTCACCTATCTTGCCTGTTTCGAGTCACGTGTAGTATCAAAGGGGTTGCTGGGTTAGCGCGCCACGACAATTGCTCCTGCATCAAATGATTTAGGCACCACCCTTTATAATATGATATAAAGAAGGCATCTCAACTGTGGTATTGGTTTCAGACAAGATAGAAACCATTCGTTCTCAAAGGAGGTTAGTTAAACGCTACAACAATCATGGAACAATTCATCCTTGACAACGCTCAGCGCTACGACGACCTGGTGAAGCGCTTTAAGCCAACGCCTATCAGGGCCAAAGTAAGCGATGAAGAGTCAAACCCGGATGTCACCATAGCCACGCGAATCCGGCCTATGATGGAAGATGAAAAAGAGGAAGGACATTTGATCGGTGTTTTCCCTCGGGACAACTTACCAGGTGCCGTCGACTTACACGAACTGAGGAGACCAGTCAGGGGTCTTCCTACTCTTGTTGTGAGTATATAACATGTCATCAACTCACTCAGGGATGGTAACAAGATCTAGTCCTCAAACTACCGTGTTGATAGAGTTTTTAACCCTGATCATACAACCGAGAACATTTACCAAGAGCTCGTTGAGCCTCTTGTTCCATGGGCCTGGGGCGGCGGAGTTAGTACCATGTTCGCCTATGGCCAGACTGGTTCAGGCAAAACACACACCGTCAGTGGTCTCGAACGCCTCATCGCAGAGACCTTTTTCTCCAAAGGCATCCCTGGCATACGAAACATTTATGTTTCTATCATCGAACTTGCGGGAAACTCGGCCTTTGATCTTCTCAACTCTCGAAAGCCCATTTCTATCCTCGAAGACTCGTTTGGAAGTACCCATCTTGCAGGTGCTTGCGAGTTTGCTGTCAACGACGCAGATACCTTGATCAAACATATCAACAACGCCGCTTCTTTCCGGAGCACCGCTCCGACACAGAAGAACGACTCTTCGTCACGCTCGCATGCAATTTGCAAGATCCGCCTGGAAAATCCAGAGCTGCCACAATCAGACGATGGACTCCTATATCTTGTTGATCTCGCAGGGTCTGAGGCTGCTCGAGACGTGACTGAGCACTCAAATCAACGCATAAAGGAGTCACGAGAGATCAATGCAAGTCTTTCGGTGCTCAAAGACTGTATTCGTGGCAGAGCAAGCGTCGAGCCAGCTAGTCTCGCAGCTGGCAAGAAGGTGTATGTGCCGTTCCGACAGAGCGCTTTGACAAAAGTACTGAAACACGTTTTTGACCCTGCTGCCGAGCGAAGCTGCAAAACAGTAGTCGTGGCTTGTATTAACCCGAGCTTCTTGGATGTTGGTGCTACCAAGAACACCCTGAGGTACGGAGAGATGCTGAGAGTCACTGTGCCCAAAGCGGCGGTGCAGAAGTATGATGCTGCGAAGCCGAGCACTTGGCCGCATGCCTTGCTCCAGGACTGGATTCTGAAGAATGTAAGTTGCCAATACCTCCGCTTGACTAATCCATGGTTATAGTCACTGACTGATATCTCGATCGATAGTCTGGTGCGCCACCAGTTTCTCCTTCTTATCTCGCACCTGAAGAGAATGGGACGCAACTGCTTCGCCTTCCTGTTCCAGAATTCATCACCCGATGCCTCAAGACACCAGAAGTCACATTGGAACAAGCGACGGCCTTTCAATCCAAATTCTGGCGTCTCCATATCGACTCCCAGCGCAGCAAGCCAAAAGCGAGTCAGAAGAAGGCCAGTACAGAGACAGATAAGGACAGCGTTGAGAACAAAGGTCTTTCAAGTCGTGACCCAAGAGCCGAAATGGTAGGCGTCCCATTCAAAGAGCGTCTGCGACCGGGGATGGTGGTCAGCTGGAATCCCACAGACGACACTCCTGGATTCTATCGTCTACCAGGACGCAACCTCGTCATGATCTTGAGCCCCGAGGGCGAGGAGAGTTATCGGTGCGCTGTCACGGTACCTGCCATTATGCCGGGGGCGTTTGAGATTTACCTTTGGCAGCAGGTTGTGGTCTCGGTTGATGCGATGGAGGCTGAGATTTTGTTGGAGTATGATGTTGGAACAAGATACTATTACGAAAATGTCTAAGATTATGGTTACGGTAATACAAGGTCAAGCGTTAGGTTTGTGACCAAGTCAGTCATCGAAGTTTATGCTGATCAATACCTCCACGAAGAAATACTCGGCATCAAATGTTAATAGAATTGAGATTTAATACATCATGGTTGTAATAGGTCCCGATGGAGATGACTGAGAATTCGAATGATGTTAGTCGCAGTGGAACATGAATGCCGTCAAATATTGACCAGGGAATGTCGGATCATTGTATTAATTTATCTAGCTGTATTCCATGAGCTTGGAAGCCTCTCATTAAACACTGCGCCTACGTCCCCCCCCCCAACTGGGTATCTCGTTTTAGATTGATGGGAGTTGACAAATGCGCCTTTTTCCTTGTTTCGTCATTCATCATAATCTTAAGCCGCAGGCTTCTCAGCAAGGGCCTCAAGAATGGGCTTCTCGAGGCTCTCTGGCTTGGTAGTGCTAGCCCATCGGCCCTTGACCTTTCCGTCACGACCGACGAGGAACTTCTCAAAGTTCCACTTGACACGCTTGAGGCCGAGAAGACCGGCTTGCTGGTCCTTGAGCCAGGCCCAGAGAGGGTTGGTGCTGTCGCCGTTGACGTCGGTCTTCTGCATGATAGGGAAGGTCACGCCGTAGTTGAGCTGGCAAAACTCCTGGATGTCATCGTCGGTGCCGGGCTCCTGGCCGCCAAACTGGTTGCAGGGGAAGCCGAGGATGACAAAGTCATCAGGGTACTTGCCCTTGAGGTCGGTCCAGAGCTTCTCAAGACCGGCGTACTGAGGGGTGAAACCGCACTTGGAGGCAGTGTTGACGATGAGGACGACTTTTCCCTTGTAGTCGGCGAGAGGAACCTCTTGGCCACGCTCTGAGAGGATAGGGTTAGTTAAGTGAGTCTATTTGCCATGAATGAAGTGGTGTGTTTCAAGGCGGGGTATGAGTGTGAATAGAGAGATAGGGTAGGGAGAGAGGGACATACTGTCAAGCGGCTTAAAATCGTAAAAGCTAGTAGCAGAGGCCATGTTGGATGTTGTGTAGTTTCGGTGGTAAAGTCTTTGTTTGTTGAGAGATGGAAATGGCGGGGAACTGGGACAAGTAAAGTGGATGGTTTTGCAAGAGTATTTATTAATAAGGCTGGAACTTGATGATGATTGTCGTAAATTGTTGACGACAAATCGGGACCAAAGAGGAGCACGCCACATGGACATAGGCATAGACATGGGCATAGACATGGACAGGGGCCGGGACAGGGACGCGTCGATTCAGGAAAATATGAAGTAGTAGACTAATTGGTCGTATTGGAGAGCAATTGATAGCATTGAATGGAAGAGCTTCTGCTGCTGTACTCCCCTTCTACAGAGTGCTACAGTACAAGCCTCGGCACTTGACTCCATTTTTGGTTTGGTGACGTATTCGAGGTGGAGTGATTCGGGGTCTCGAATTCCGCCGGTACCGATGAAAATATACAAAGGAATATTTGAATGAGTTTTCGTATTAACCAAGTCACAGGTTATGAGTACAATGGATATATAGGTAGTCAGTCATATGTTCAATTTGGCAACAGAATGCGATTAAAACTGTCAAACCTTGGCAATCTCTAACTCGCTCGCTAATCAGAAATCAAATTAGAATACTAATAAGTACGGAATAGGTACTTGCAAACCTACCTATGTACCTACCTAGGTACTAAGGTAGCACGCAGACTGACTATTGGGTAACCTGAATACTGAGGTACTCTACTTTGCAAAAACAATACATTCGAGCCTCGGTAGTGACAATACCTTTAATCAATCAGTCGGTCTTGTTATTAATAACTAGTTAGCAGTATTTGGAATCAATTTATATCGGTGCAACACTGCATCCGAACATCCCATCACTAACTCTCGGCTCGGTAATAACTCCGGTTCGGATGGTCACTGCCATTTCCAGTCTCTATCTACTAAGATAGTAGATATCTGTATCTCTTATCGATAAAAACCAACCTAAAGTGGCAGTGGAGGCGGTTCATGCAGTGGCGTCGTATCTGTACGTCACCTTTAGATTGGTTCCTCTCGATCTGAGTCCATCCCATCTCAGCCCAAAAAGAAAAACGTTGAGAGTGCGAGGGCGATTATTATGCCAAGTATATACACTCACTTCTAAGTACTGGCTCGTGATTTCAACTTGTACCCAATTACTTTATCCCTTGTTGTCACATCATGGAGGGCAAGAGGAATATTGTCATCGTTGGTCAGTCACCCCCGCCTTAACAATATCCTCTGTTATCTCACCTCATGATCACCACCTGTACTTTTCTTGACAGCCTTGTCATGATACGCATCCCGCTCATGTAAAATTCACCCAAGGCTGACAACCCTACAGGAGGCGGTGTTATTGGATCCACCACAGCCTACTATCTCACCCGTCATCCCAAGTTCAACACAGCTCTGCATACCATCACACTGCTTGAAGCTGCCCCCACTGTGGCAGCCGGCGCATCAGGCAAGGCTGGCGGTCTCCTAGCATTATGGGCATATCCAGACTGCCTTGTTCCTCTCTCATACCGGTTACATGCCGAGCTTGCCGCCGAACATAATGGCCCTCAAAGATGGGGCTATCGTCAACTTGGCTGCGGGAGCTTTGAAGCTATAGTATCACATGATAAACTCAAGTCACTTCAAACCAACGGTGCCACCAACCAAGATCAAGATGGGAAAGAATGGGAGAAGCTCCCCAAGCAAAATGGCGCAGCAAAGGAACTTCTGAAAGCAGGCAACTTGCCAAAGGATCTCGACTGGGTGGACCGTGAGATTATCGAAAGCTGGTCTGAGATGGGCTCACCAGGCAAGACGGAAACATCGCAAGTACACCCCCTACACTTCACGACATCCATCGCCGAACTGGCCCAGCAAGGCGGCGCCCAAATACATACCAACGCAAAGGTGACAAAGATCAACTCTTCAAAGACTGGCGTCGAGAGTATAGAGTACCTGGATCGCAACACGGATGGGAAAAAGACCATCTCCGGCGTGACAGATGTCGTCGTAGCGGCAGGCCCGTGGACAAGCA
The DNA here is from genome assembly GCA_014899045.1 of Fusarium palustre. NCBI lineage: Eukaryota > Fungi > Ascomycota > Sordariomycetes > Hypocreales > Nectriaceae > Fusarium > Fusarium palustre. The sequence goes on from JAAVUH010000234.1 coordinate 16,298, forward strand.
GAGTGGTGCCCCGGGCCAAGATCGAGGGTCTGAGAGCACACAGCGTTGTCTACGACGTCAATCTCAGTCCCTATGCAGTCTTTACAGACATCCAGCTTCCACCAGACTTTGTCCCTGAGCACCGTGCCAAGATGGGCCAGAAGAGGAGGCACAGGGGTAACGTCGATCCAGAAATCTACGCCAGGCCATTCAACGAGGCTTATGCTTGTGGTAAGTAAACATGATTTTATCGGTACAACAATTCTGACCTTCCGTAGGCGAGCCAGATACAAACGTACCACTCCCAGACACAGCAGATCAAGTTGAATGCGACGAAGCTCAATGCGACGACATAATCTCTTATATTAGCACGTTTAGTCCCGTCTTGGCCGCCGCACCTGTCAAAGCCAAGCAAGCATGTTACCTCCCACGACATATACGGTTTGGACAAGAGAGCGGTCCTCTGATCGGCAGGACGACCGTCCCTGGCTTATTTGTTGCCGCAGGTCACACGTGCTGGGGCATCCAAAACGGTCCTGGAACAGGTAAGCTTATGTCTGAGTATGTGTTTGATGGAGTGGCCAAGAGTGCGGATGTTGAGAAGCTGGATCCTCGGAAGTTTAAAGTTTAAAGGTATTTTGTTTTGTTGAAAACAGCATGAGATGAAATGTTGGCAATACAGCAAATAGAAACGATAGGATAATGAGCATGAACGGATTTTACCAAGACAGGATCTGCAACTGTTTGTTGAACATGGCATGGCATGTATCGATATGCGATTAAGCTCTTACTACGTTTGAGACAAACTCAATGCCATGCCTCATCACAGCGTTGTGTCCCATCATCCTGAAGTTAAATTATAATCAGATCATCTCTCTGTAGCGGCTCATTAACGAGTTTCGATCAGGTCCCGGTACGTACGGTAGAACAATACGAAAATCGGGATCACAGACCAGTGACTGCGAGTCTTGGCCACAGCTCAACGCTCAGAAATCTAGGGGCATTCTACTGAAACATGACGCCGCCGTCGACGGGCGCTATTCGAAGAAGAAAAAAAAAAAAGAGGTTAACCTTGTTCGGGCGCACATGGCGGTAATTGAGCAAATCTTGAAAAGAAGCAAGTCCAGGTGCTCTCATTAAAGAGTACCTAATCTGGGAAAGAGAGAAGAGAAAACAAGGGTCTTGATTATCGCGTTGATACGACTGCAAGACACATGCTTCTGTCACCTTGAACGGTTTCATCTCGTATGCAAACATGATACATGTGAACTCTAAAAGAAATATTAATAGGCGATTTACTAACCATACTCAGTATCCCGTTCATCGTGTAGACGTTGACAGCCAAGTTTATTAAGATGACCTTTGCCATCCATTATCGCCCGTTTTGTTCGTTCGTTTGTTTGCGTTTTAAAAAACCAAAAAACTAAGACATATTGGGCATCTTCATCTCGCCTTGCTCAGCTGGCCGGTATATTTGTAGCCTGCTATGAATGATGGCAGGCGTAGATCGGCAAGGGATCCATGGATCTCACCTTCAAGGTAACATTCCGCTTCGCATCGTCCTTGTTTTCCACCGTTAGGTTTGATTTAGCCCGGTAGCCCAGCCAGCCTGGCGGTAAATGTTGCGGCCTGTGCTAACAACAAAAACGAATAAGACCTTGACGTTATTGAGACTAGTATTGGCTTCAACTACCGTGCCATCCGGCACTAAAAAATTAAAACAACAATCAAGACTCTGTTCTTCTTCTTTTTGCTTCGGGGCTGAACAAGCTAGATTGGTAGTTGCTGAGCTAATGAATTGGCTGAATCCGTATCACATACGGCATAGATTGAACTGGACCTCGGCTCAGGCTTACTACGGAGTACCTAGACTAGGTCAGTACCTACCTACCTATAGAATGGGTGGTGGATTTATCACATGAGACATCAGGTGGCCTCATGCGAGTTGGCTCGGGCCGTCAAAAGCAGGGAGGATTGATTATGACTGTCTGGATCGGACTGTACAGTTTGACAGGACACAGAGACCATGATTTATGAATGTCTTAGTCAATTCCCTAGTTGCTGGTTACCTCGACATGAAGCTAAGCATTATTGGCTCCAAGCTTGCGCAAGCACCAGACGATATTGGGGTTAGTCAAGTCCACACTACTGCAGGAACCAGAGGATCAATGAAAAAGCAAAAGCAAGAAAACAAGACCTGAGAAGAAAAAACAAGATGCATTGAATTTGCTTTCCCGATCCCCAGTTATTATCGGACCTCGTGCATGAAGCTTGACTTGAGTGGAATCAGTTTTATTTCTGCCAATTGATTAGCGCCTTGTGTAATGTAATCTTGCCTGCCTACCTGTGCCGAACTGCGGACGAGAACTGATGACGACTACATATGGGGCTCATGCTTGGTTCTATTTTTGTTTTATTTTTTTTTATCTTTTGCTGACAAAACATGTATGCGGGCAATGGTTTCAAAAAAGAATATTTTATCGGAGCGAAGTGACTGGCTGCGAGCAGAACCGCAAAGACCGTGGACCCTGTGCTCTTATTAGTCACTGTCTGTCTACCTATGGCTTTATTATCACGCACTCTCATCACCGAGATATAAGCCTGTACAGCATGGGGATGGGGTTGGACGGCCGCTGAAATAAATGGATTCAAGCTGCAGTGCAACGCAAAGGAAGGGTCGGTGAATGCAAGATTCGCTTAGACTAATCACTGCAATGGCCAAGAGTTAATTACATGCATTTGTCATTTGCTGGCTTCTTATGCGTTGAGTAACAGACTGCACCAACTGTTCCTCACGTGCGAGCCCCGAAGATTCAAACTGTGTTCAACGTACATAGACCAGTAGGTATGTACCTACTTTGGGGAGTATCTTGCGAGTAAAAAATTTACATCGACAGACAGGTATGTAGTCTGTGAACTGATGAAAGGGAAAAACTCTGTTACAAGGGGTTGAGGCCTTCCCAGTCCCGAAACAAACAACCCAAATGTGGTGAGTGATCTGTGCTCTCTCCAGCTATTAATCAAGAGTGACTGACCCCTCAGGGTACCAGAAGAAATGGCCGCTCGAGCTATAGGTGACAGAATTAGTGCACCAGCTTATGACGTTTAGACTACAGTCTTAGTTAATTTATTTTAGTATCCTAAAGCTTAGGTATCCACAGGCTGGCGAGTAGGTCTTCGGGCGTTTTGGCCTGCAAGAAGTGTCATTGTGAGACAATGGTCTGGCAGCGACGAAAGCCCGGGCCACTTGATCTGGAAGAGCCGGACAACCACAACTTTGTCCATGTGCCGTGTCGAGTTCTTCAGCACTTTATTGCATACATTAGTAGTTACTTTGCTCCGTACGGATAGTGTTGCTGTAATCTGTCATTGTTCCGGGTAGCAATAAGAAGCAAAAGCTGGCAATTAGTCTGTATACTTAATTAAAAAAGATCAGCGCTGTGAGAATAATCGTGATCGGCTATTACAACCCGCTGAGCCACCGTTTCTACCACTACCTGCGAGAGATGAGACTGTTGGTAAGGTGCTTAGGTAGCAGCGACAGTTGCCGAACTGCGAGCAAAAAAGTCACATGAGGAATGAGAAACAAGAAACAGGGATACGAAAGAGAGGGCAATAATTATTGCTCATCAGAGTTCCTCAAATTCTGGTCCGTCCCTCACCGTGGTAGTATTCCCCATCATGCATTGTTCCATCGCCAGTCAGCGGCTTTTTTTGGCCCTTGTCCCCGGATGGAGTCAAACGAACCCTCAAGTGTGCCAAGATTTGTATGCTTTTAATAAGAACTCACATGATTTCTGAGAGATGCTGTAGACAAGTTAAACAAACATTCGACTAGCAATTACGGTCCTAGCTCTCGTCATTGGATCACCTGTCAATCGATATATCCAAGTAAGGATATATGGTCATTGATATCAGATCTCTTATCACTCCAGTAATCTATCGTTACAGTGAACTCATTTATTATTAGCATAGCCCTCGCTCTCCATGGCAGCAATCCAAACCCAATCATGGCTTACCCAAGTCTTGGCCATCATTTGAGGAAAAATAGAGTTTCTCCAGTCAATTCTCTACGTGTATGCTCCGTACTGTGCGCAGGCTTGAACGCCCGTTCGTTCACGATCGAATAAATAATTGGACTTGCGGGCACAACATAATCAAGAGTCAGACTCAGAGTTACATCGCACGTCTTCAAAGCCGAGCAATATGTGCGGATAGTGTGTCGATTATTCCCCTCCGCCTGCCCACTTGTTTCCTAATAGCAGATGTACCACAATCGAACGGCCCAAACCGTTGAATAGGGTCTGAGCACCGAGTCTCACAACTGTAAGTCTTTCTTCTTCTGTACACCTACAGTAATCTTGTCCCGCTCCCTCGGACCCTTTGCGTTTTGGGTTTGCTATTGGTAGAGGCCATCATCAACAGCACCCAAGGAGAAACAAACAATCATTTTCCTAGACTGACCAACTAACTGAACTGGGAGACGATACTGATATCCCGGCTCCGTATCCATAGGTTCATCACCAATATTAAATGTCGTGTCTCAAGGAGCAATTCGGGCTGCCAGAGGTGTCGACTAACCGACAACTAGCGGTTTATAAACCCTGGTGGCCGTTTTTGAGCACTGACAGGGGTCCTCCCTGCCTCAACCCCTACACATGCCCCCTGCCCCCGTGTTGTCTTCCCAGCTCGCCTCGCTGAGTGGTCTTTGTCCCTGTCCCTATTCCTCCTCAAGAACAGGTCCCACATTGCTACTGCATGTCCTCCCGACCATAACGCACTTTCACTTGCTCTAGAGGTGGGCGATTGTGCCATCCTTTTTGTACCTGCATCGCTAGACCCATTGACATTACGTGCTTTCATACTCTCGCATCCAGGCTGAGAGTGTGTGCGTTTTGCTTCCGATGTAAAGTGATGTAGTATATACAATATGATCTGGACCATTCAGATGATGCATCGCAATTATTGAATCGAGGGAGGCTCAAGATGATCAAGTTTGAATGTTTCCCTTTGAGTTTACCCGAATAGGAAAAGTTTATCGTCTTGTCCTCCTTCTCCGTTTCTCAATCCTGCCTAGGTTGTTTACAACCCCTCCCCTAGACTCCCTTTCCCTTCGCTTCACTTCCCCTCCTGGCTCTTGCCCTCCCTCCCTTGCATCGCTCGTGCCTGAGGTGGGTGGGTTTAGTTCAAGGTAGGCGATGGCTTACCCATTGATCCCCCATAACATTAATTCGTAAGGCAGCGCCTTCCCCAATACGTGCAAATCACACAGTACCACCCAGATGTGGTAGGTACCTGCCTACCTAGGTACGTATGGACAGTACATACTACAATTGCACCTGCAGTCTTGAGTCTCGTTGGCTTACAAGTTCCTCCCACCCCCTCCCATTTTGTGTTTTGTAGACAGCATTTCTTCTTTTCCTCGCTTCTAGGTACTCTCCCTCACCGAACCTCTTTGTTAGCTATTTAGTTGCCCTCTATTCTTTTTTGTTTGTATATCCTTGGCTCAGCTTGCCTCGCCTCTCGCTCGCTTCGCTCTTTACCAGTCTTGCTCACTCACCATACTATCCGTCTTATTGACCCGAGTCGCTCGCTCTCCCAATCGTCACTCTGCTTTTGCCACTCAGCACCCAACGCACTGCTGATAGCTTTACTTTCCGTTCTGGGTAACAAGTCATCGCCGGGCCTATTACCCTATCAAGTTGACGCCTACACCATATCATCACGGAACCTTTTGATTTGAGCTGCGATCTACAGCACCAAGACGGGAACCCGCATTTCGTTCACATCTCGTCTACTGGCCAGCTTGAGTCTACGTTACACCTTTTGAATGCACGAATACATGCCGCGCATTCCTTAAACGAGACTTTGTCCCAGGATCACTTCAAGTCTGGTTATACAGAGTAGTTCGCGTCACCAGCTTGTATTCGAGCAGCACGGAACCCTGCCTATGCCGCTCTGGTCTGCGCATAATACCCAGCCGACGTTCTTCACGACGACGCCCACCGTTCGTCCTACTGACTCCAACGCTGCGCCGACTTTCTAACCTTGGAGGATCTTGCAGCTTGCTGCCATGGTTAACAGAGAATCAATGTTGCCCAACAGCGGCACTTTGGAAGCACTTCAGAGTCATCATGCCCCATTACGAAGAAGTCGCCCACCGAACATTGATACGATGGCAGCTGAAGAGAATCGCGTGCCTTTAAAAGCTGAAAAAGCAAGCAGAAGAGAATCGAGATTGGGTCTGAGGAGCTTATTCAGTCGATCCAAGACACCGAAAGACTTGGCGATTCCCGAGACGCCCACATCTTATGGCACTTATGGCAGTCGCACATCTCTCGCCGATTCGAACCCTTATTTCTCGTCTCAGCTTGATGTCACGTCTAATGGTATGCCCTCATCACCTCTAAGCCCACGCATTTTGTCTACGATGTTTGAGAGTCAGCAAAGCCCATCTGCTCAGCCGAGATCAGCTGGCACATTGAAAGTTCAAAGCCCACCCAAGGCGACGCGAGGGCCGGTTTCGGGCTGGCATGCTCCTCCTCTATTCAAAGCATTTCCTCAAGCTACCAAGCATATCACACTGCCAGCCACCTCTCTGGCCCCCGAGGTTATTCTACGCATGCATGAGCGACGAACCAGTACTATGCGCGACGATGCCGCAGAGGTTCCAGAAGGCGAAGTTAGTTCTGCCGAGAAGACGAAGTTCAAGAAAAAGCACCGTCGTAACACATCTGGGCCTGCGCCAAAGTTTGAATGGACCAACAAGATCTATGTTCTAGTGACAGCTGGGTATTTGCTACAATATGCAGCTGAAGGTCCCTTCGATCGGTTACCCGAAAGGATATTGCACCTCACCAAAGACTCTGCTGCATTTGCCAGCGACGTTATCCCAGGCCGCCACTGGGTGGTTCAAATCTCATCAGCTGCTGAACCTGACGGAACACCAAATGCCGAATCACGTTCTCTGTTCTCACGTTGGAACTTTCGAGCTACAGACCGACGTCATGCCTCAAGCCTTCTCATGGTATTTGAGTCTGCTGAAGATATGGAAAGCTGGATTGCAACATTGCGTCGCACAATTGAGACTTTAGGTGGAAAGAAGACGCTCACTGAGACAGGCAAACCAAAGGCTGAGAACGAAACTGCACCTCTAAGGGAAAGGCCCAGCCAAAGAACCCTGATAGTGAGAGACCCAAACCGCCTGTCACGTGTAGCGACACAGAACTCCCAGAGCCCCCAAAGTCCTGAAAGCGTGCCAAGCCCCCGATTTCTACCATTGCAAGGCAGAGCCGACACTAGCAACTCCGTCGCAAATGTTACCGAGCATGAGCCTGTGGCCGATCAACCGTTAGATGACATCTCTACGACCAACAGCTTCGTATCTCATGATGGTAGGCAGTTGGATAACTTGCGCGAGAACTCAAACCGTCTATCCTTCATATCATCTGGTCAACGAACAGTAGTAACATCGGCTGGATCGTCTCCAGAATCGTCGCCAATTATCGACAAGTTCCCGGTAACTGGAGAAAACAAGACATTTCTCGAGGCGCCGCCCCTTTCACCTGAGCCAAAGCCGAGACCTAACGCTGCAGCGATCTTGGATAGAAGACAATCGATGCAAGTTCTAGGCCCTTTTGTTGAACTGCAAGGTCCTGCCAACATTAGACCACAATCTAGCTATGGATCTGGCACGGCTCAAGATACAAAGACGCCAACCCCTAATTTCAGTGTGCCAAAGTCATCAAACCGCAGGTATTCTTTCGCAAAGAACATCGCCCAGGAGTTCGGCATGGCGCCCCAGTCTGGTCCTTTGGAAGTACGGTCACTAGGCCGTAGAGCACCCCCCACGACTTTACCAGTTGCTAGACCTTTGTCTATGGTTGCCGATCAGCCTTCTCCGATGGAAGAAATGCACGAACGGCCTGTAACGCGACATGGGGATGAAACTCAACCAACTATGCCAACAAGCTACGATCTGGCATCTTTGCCTCAAATTCCTTACTCTTACGACATGCACTCACGACGGTCAAGCCTGGCACCGATAGACGAACCTATCGTAGAAGCTAACCGCCCAACGAGCTCGCGCCGGCATACAGACGTCCGTCAGCGGCGTAAATCCGAAAACCCTGGCGCCTTTCCACGAAACTTGACAAACTCATCCCGAACAAGCCTGGAACAAAAGACACGCTCCCGATCCTCTATTATTGGAGCAGATGAGGCGGCTCGTCGCCGTACTTCTCTTGATGCCTATAGTGACAGACAAAGCGACAGTATGTCGGCAAAGATACGGGCACAGAGGCGAGCCAGCGTGCAGTCTGTGATGTCAGATCGGGCATCTCAATACAGTGCCTCAGCCGATCTTCCTCCTCCTATGGCGCCAGAGTCTCTACCCCTAGCTGCTCCTCCGCCCACGGTTCCTCTTCCTCCAATTCCCACATCCGTCAGTAATCCTAGTTTGGTGCCGGATACCGGTAGGAAGAACCTGATGATTCGGCGTAGTATGCCTCAATTAAACGAAGTACCCCCGCCCATGCCTCCACCAACATGTGCACTGCCACCAATTCCACCCAAGCTACAAGTCAAGGCTTAGACCGAACTATACCCCTTCCCTTTTTGTTTTTACGACCACCATGGAGCGTCTGATGCGAATTTTTCTGTTTAATCTATATGGTACTCCATTGCTATTATCTCTTTTGTTTTTGGGTCACGGAGTCATACCTATACCATATAGAGCGGCTGGGTTAAGAAGGGACATACTGCATTTTCGGTTATGTGATCATGCCCTGGGAATGATATCCACGTATAGGTTTAAAAGGGAACGAGCTGTTGGAAGCTATACGGGCCATAGTAGAGTCAGATGGTCTTGTCTCTTTAGAGACAGATCAGTCGAATTTATTACTTTCCAAAGCTTTCCAAAAAAAAAAAAATCCGTATAGCACTGGGATGGCGTTGCATGAGTCTGATTATTGTTCAACTTCTCAACACCATTACAAAGGTTTGAACGAATCTTGATTTATGTCACCATGATCCGGTTGCTTTAACACTATGTCTTCATACGTAGTAAAAAACCCAGGCGTTCTGAAAAACCAACTCTACCTTTGGTGGCTTGCCAATAGTCCAGGTTAATCACAGCACTCGTTCAGAAAAGGTTGTGGTATATATCATCTGTTGCAAGCCATGAGTCTTTGATTCCCTTCCCACGGCTGAATGAGGTCATATGTCCAACTCGGGGGTGGAAACACCAAACTGAAACAATCTCAGCAAAGGGAACTTGTCAAGATACTACAGTGCCCAGCGAGATTCGCGGACCTTAATGCCTTGATTCCGAGCCACATTGTCGGCTGGTCGAGGATCATGTGGTATGAATCGAGAAGTACGAACATAGTGTTTCTAGGGTCTAGATATCAGAGCGAGGAATTGCTTTATTGCTTTATTGACTAGTGTTTCATTGCATTGTGCTACCGGGTATAGTCTATCTCGAGAGGGTTACCAGTCGACGACACGGCAAGTAAAGACCTCATAAGTCCTACAATCGGTTGGGGTTATCTCGCTGTTTCGTCCCTTTGTGGTCCAATACGGATAGAAGGGAGAAACAAAATCTGATAAACAACAGTTTTGCTATATACTGAGTGAGTTATGCATGAGCCGCCAATCATTCTCCCATCACATTCTATGCATTAATGTCTAAGATAGTGTCGTAAAGTCGTAGTTAAACAAGCTCAAGAAATAAAGTATGTACTTCTCCATGATCGTAATACCATATCATCTACCGGTCTCGGCTATATCTCCTGCTTTCCCTCCTGGGCGGAGAATAGTCTCTTGGTGAGTAATCCCTCGATGAACGGTATCCATCACCCATCAAGGGGTCTCGACGATAGCGATCCTGGCTACGTCGTCGCGAACGACGTGGAGGCGTGGAAACGCTATGCTCTTCTTCCACAACGATCTCATTATCGGATGAGAGCATCGACTCCTGGACGAAACGTGGAGCGGGTGGATCGACGATAACGCGCGAGGCCTGGCTTTCGCTGACAAGAGGAGATCCCCGCCTACGGCTCCTGTCCCTCGACTGCACCGTTGTACGAGACCGCGTCCTCTTGGATCTGGATGTAGCTCTGGATGTACCTCTGCTGCGGGATCTATTCCTAGGCCTACGGTCCCTTCTGCTTCGGAAACTTAGGTATGTGGACGTGTCGCCTGTGACGGTACTCATGGGATAGCCTGAGGCAACCGTGGAAGCACCGTCGCCCATAGGTCTCACGACGGGACCACGATGAAGAAGCATGTAGATGATGTAAAGTAATAGGAGGAAGGCTGCCACGGAGCCAAGGACGATGCCCGCGACGGCACCGGGGTGGAGCGAGGTATCAGCACTCTTGTAGGCTGTTGGTACGGCGGTAAATGTCGTTCTTGAGTCGTCATTCTGGCGAACTGCGAGAAGACCGTGGTTCTCTGAGTCTGAGGGTATCGTCGTTGACGGAGGGATGGCAGGCATTTTGTCGGTGTTGAACGCCTATCGCATGGCAAGGTATGGCCGCACAAATAATAAAAAACAATCTTCCAAGCTCGAGAGAAATGATTTAAAAAGGACCAAAGTATAGATAACTTCGATAGTGAGACTGTTTTGTTTGCAGAGCAAAGTAAGTGGGATATCTCGGCATCGAATTGATTAAAGTTGCGCGGTGTTGCACGTCCCCTAACCCAGTCCAGTGCAGCCCAGCCACGTCGTTTTTCTTCTAATTGAACGTCATGCCCTTGCACTGGCGCGCGTTCAACGGTAACTAATTTTACTCGACCGCGAGCTGTTTGAGAAAATCGTGTTTGAGTTCTTCGTTGATTTTTTTCCCCATCTTTTTTTATGTTATTTTCCCTTACATTTTCGTCTCTTCGAGTTTGATGTCGGCTTCCGTCTGTAGCAGCCCGCCTTCCTACAATGGTAGTTTGTTTATCAACGCTACAGTTCTGGACTTGACCGGGGGCTGTGAGTTGTTTTATGAGGCGGTATACGACACGCGCCACATGTTGATTGTGGCTTGAGTCATTGACCATCAATGTGATGACAGAATAGAATCTCTCAAGATATTGATTTGAATGTCACCAAGTCTTTAGATCATAGGACAGATAGATTGACTTGCGCCCCGGGAGCTCTTATACCATGATTGAAGATACATTATGGAAATAAATACTGGAAGAACAACTAAAATCCTGTAGTGCCTCAATAGGGGTTCATGATTGTTCAAGACAGTACACGACAGCGCCTGCTACAGGACTTTGACCGAAATCTCTTCTAGTTTACAGTTTCTACATCAATAGTTTCTAAAGCAGGTATTGTATACTATGCTATAGGAGGCGTACAAAAGACGAATGCATGTGTTTGGTTGGCAAGTGAAAGTCAAAGCCAGAAAAGAAAAGAACAGAGTCGGGTTTATATCATGTTTGCCATCCGTCCAGAGAAACACGTGTATATATAAATACATATGCCCCGAACAGGCCATGTTCGCTCCCAGTCATTCTCGGTGGGCGAGACGGCAGATAATTACAGCCACGACAGTCTTCTATGCCATCATGCATTCAGTTTATAACGAAACTAGATAGATTGTACCGTAGTAGGATAGCTATGTAGCACCGACTATTTGACCGTTGTAAAATTGGATAGACGTGTAGACCTAGTGGAAGGGATATATACATAGAACTGTCCGCACCTTTCATCGCCATGACAGGTAGATTGCCAGGTTTCTCGCATGCCCGAATCAAAGCCGTGGCTTTTCCGGTAAACCCGAAGCTCATCATCACGTGCGGCAAAGCTTTTTCGCAACCATTTCTGGGGAATGGGCACTTCTCAACACCTAGCGTTCAGCGCGGGTCTTTGCGCCGCGTCCGGCGATTGCTGGTCTCCATTGGCTCCGCAGAATCGGACGTACAACCGGACAGTTATTCTATGGCCAACTGATGGGATCAATTGAAAGCTTATAAAAGTTTTCAGAATAATGTTAGGGCCAATTCCGTCCTATGCAAATTCTATAGCCATCATTTGTATTTGTCTCTCGCAATTCCTCAGCATCGCCGTTGCCGGGAGACTTTCCGGCCTCAAGTTTGCGAGAGTCTTCAGGTAACTTCGGGGTGGGTCCTTGGGGAACAACCATGGTCCGAACCTAGCCGGTGTGGAGCGCCACAGTGCTTGCCTCTTTCCTTCGGCTTCTATGACTGACTGGGGAAAGAGCTTTTCTCGAGGTAAAAAATTCGTTCCGCTCGATTCCATCATCTCCATTCAGACTCAATCCTGTAAAATACCACATCCCCCCATCTACTCTCCGACTCGCGCCTTCATCCTTTTTCTTTTCCTGTACTCTATACCCATATTTCCATAATCAAGATGTTGGCTTCGCGTTTGTCGAGAGCTGTAAGTAACCCCGCTACACTGCGATGCAATCAACATCGCTCTTCATCCCGCAATGTACTGACCTTCTTTTCAGCTTCCCCGAGCTTCCCCTCTCGCCGCTCGATCGGCTGCCTTCACCCGATCTCCTCTGGCCTCCAAGTTCGCTCGTTATGAGTCCACTGAGTCCGATGGCAAGGTCCAGGGTGCTGTGATCGGTATCGATCTTGGCACCACCAACTCTGCCGTCGCCATTATGGAGGGCAAGGTTCCTCGCATCATTGAGAACGCTGAAGGTGCCCGAACTACTCCCTCAGTCGTCGCTTTTGCCGAGGACGGTGAGCGACTTGTCGGTGTCGCTGCCAAGCGTCAGGCCGTCGTCAACCCAGAGAACACCCTCTTCGCTACCAAGCGATTAATAGGACGAAAGTTCAAGGACGCTGAGGTTCAGCGCGATATCAAGGAGGTTCCTTACAAGATTGTTCAGCACACCAACGGCGACGCCTGGGTCGCTGCCCGTGGCCAGAACTACTCTCCCTCTCAGATCGGAGGTTTCGTCCTCAACAAGATGAAGGAGACCGCCGAGGCCTACCTCTCTAAGCCCATCAAGAACGCCGTTGTCACCGTCCCCGCCTACTTCAACGACTCTCAGCGACAGAGCACCAAGGATGCTGGTCAAATTGCCGGCCTCAACGTCCTCCGTGTTGTCAACGAGCCTACTGCTGCCGCTCTTGCCTACGGTCTCGAGAAGGAGGCTGACCGCATTGTTGCTGTCTACGATCTTGGTGGTGGTACCTTCGATATCTCTATCCTTGAGATTCAGAACGGTGTTTTCGAGGTCAAGTCCACCAACGGTGACACCCACCTCGGTGGTGAGGATTTCGATATCCACCTTGTCCGACATCTTGTCCAGGACTTCAAGAAGACTTCTGGCATTGACCTGTCTGGCGACCGCATGGCTATCCAGCGTATCCGTGAGGCTGCTGAGAAGGCCAAGATCGAGCTTTCTTCTTCTCTCTCCACCGATATCAACCTTCCCTTCATCACTGCCGATTCTTCTGGCCCCAAGCACATCAACATGAAGCTTAGCCGAGCTCAGCTTGAGAAGATGGTCGACCCTCTTATCAGCCGCACCATCGAGCCTGTCCGCAAGGCTCTTAAGGATGCTGGCCTCTCCGCTAAGGAGATCCAGGAGGTTATCCTCGTCGGTGGTATGACCCGTATGCCCAAGGTCGCCGAGTCTGTTAAGGGCATTTTCGGCCGAGACCCCGCCAAGTCCGTCAACCCCGATGAGGCTGTCGCCATCGGTGCCGCCATTCAGGGTGCTGTTCTCTCTGGTGAGGTCAAGGACCTTCTCCTCCTCGATGTTACTCCTCTGTCCCTCGGTATTGAGACTCTCGGTGGTGTCTTCACCCGTCTGATTAACCGTAACACCACTATCCCTACCAAAAAGTCCCAAGTCTTCTCCACCGCCGCCGACTTCCAGACCGCCGTCGAGATCAAGGTCTACCAGGGTGAGCGTGAGCTCGTCAAGGACAACAAGCTTCTCGGAAACTTCCAGCTTGTTGGTATCCCCCCTGCCCACCGTGGTGTCCCTCAAGTTGAGGTTACCTTCGATATTGACGCTGACTCCATTGTCCACGTCCACGCCAAGGACAAGTCCACCAACAAGGACCAGTCCATCACCATTGCTTCTGGTTCTGGTCTCTCCGAGAGCGAGATTGAGCAGATGGTTGAGGACTCCGAGAAGTACGCCGAGGCCGATAAGGAGCGTAAGGGTGCCATTGAGGCTGCCAACCGCGCCGACAGCGTCTTGAACGACACTGAGCGTGCTCTTAACGAGTATGCCGACAAGCTCGACAAGACCGAGGCCGATTCCATCAAGGAGAAGATTACCACTCTCCGTGAGTTCGTCGCCAAGAACCTCTCTGGCGAGGGCACCGCCACCGCTGCTGAGATCAAGGAGAAGACCGATGAGCTCCAGGTTGCCAGCTTGAACCTTTTCGACAAGATGCACAAGGCCCGCAATGACAACAGCGGCGAGCAGTCCTCTTCCGAGCAATCTCAGGAGGGTGAGAAGAAGGATGAGACCAAGCCTTAAATGACTTGATCTGTGTTATAAAAATCTGTTACAATATCCGAGGATCAAGTGTCTGTGCGGCTCAGATACCTTAACCTCCCCATGTATTTCACTGTATTCATATCCCGCCAGCCGCTTTTACACTTTTTACCCATGTCTTGTTTCAGGGTTGGCGGACCAGGCGTTGGAGCTACAAAACCTCTATTGAGAGATGATATCTTTGGTTTTTCTTTTTCGAGATGATGTCACGCAATGGGGGATCATGTTGAATATATGTATCACGACTAGCCTTTCTTAGGTAGACTAATCACACTTCCCCCCTCAAATAATGTTTGACAAGTGCTCTCTGTTGTCTCCCAGCGATATGTTGTTTGGTTTGGACTGTGATTAACGGTGCTTTGTATCAGTGCATTCTGCACTTGTTGGTCACATCCGAGTTCCATTGCACACGTTGGAATAGTGATGAGAAGACTAAAGTGATGTTAATGTGTCATGACATCCATCCCCATGCAGTATTAAGTCTATTGACACCGTGCCAGTGAATTGTTTTGGCCTTCTTCTGCCCTCCTTTCTCTCCCATGCCCTCAAGTGGGCTCCCCCCATTCAACTCCATCATCGACCGCGCGGGTTTCAACTTGGAGGCGTGTGGACCAGGTAGCTGAAATGTATCATATAGGGAACCGCGCTCATCTGGGTTTCGGAGCGGGGCTCTCTCTTCTCGACGAGAACCTGCCGGGAACAGAACCTGCCGGGACTCGATCTCGCATTCGGATATAGGTCGAATTTCTTGTTTCTTCGCTTTCTTGCTCCTTCTGCTACTGTCGCCTGACGAAGATGCTGCTGGAGAGGGTGGTGGGTATGTGGTATCGAGGAACCAGCCACGGCGCTGGGACAGACGTCGCTCAAGGAGTTGACGCAGGATAGAGATAAATAAAGAGACAACAATAAGAATAAATACGAATGCGACTACAGTTGCTGGATAAGGGTGCATTGAGGTTGAGGGCTCAAGTTGCCTGTTGTTTAGTGATGATTTCAACACTGAAACCTGACCCATTTTGTGCAAATGAAGGTATAAAGGTAAATAGAAGCACAACAAGACAACAAAGAAAGAAATGAGTGTGAGCTTGGAATCAAAGAGAAAGTGAGGCTAAGAAAAGTCAGTGAGCTTGGACCGCTTTGTGAAGAGGCCTGACAAGCATCTTATAATCCAGGTCAGAGTCGAAGTGCAACCTGAGGACTGTGGGATGAGGCTAGATATTACTACAAGGATATCGTTTGGAAGCAGTAAACAAACAACGTTTTATCAGTCACGAAGCAGGCGACGTTGGCAATCAAGGCCTTATCTCTTACAGGAATGGAGTAGAATGAGATTAGGTGACGGGCATGGATCAAGGGTTATTGTAAGACATTGGACAAAGAATTGAAAGTGGATATGTGCAAAACGTGCTAAGAACATTGCGATCTCGATTCGCCGAGTTTATTTGACTATGATCTTCCGAATCCAAACCAACCTCTCTTAGCTTGTTGAGGAGCTGGCGATTCGTCTGTCTGGGGTTCCTCAGCCTTACTAGGCGTGGGGGCTTGCTTGGGAGGAGCCTTTCCAGCATAGTCGATATAATTCCATGCCACGTCGAGGAAGATGGGCTTCACAGGGATGGTGGCGAGCTTAGGAGGGAACTCGACGATGTGATCCAGATTGACGCCTCCGGAGGGGTAATGATTCTGAGTTTGGATAAGAGGTCGCTTGACGGCGTCCGATACACTTAGCTCATGCTTCTTGCGAAGACTGTCAACATGAACAATGGCGCGGTGACGCTGGAGCTCGCCGTTGAGGAGGTTCTGCAGATACTCAACATCTTCGGCGGCGACAGATAGGCTCAGAGGTGTCTTGCTTGATGTTCCATCAGACGCGGGCACGTTGGATTGAGATTCTTCAACAAGACCGTCGGCATGGTTGATGAGAGCGAGCGCATCGGCGGGATTGCCAGCGGTGGCATGCGAACGAGCAATAGATAGGGCCCTGGGAGGATGTTAGACAAAAGGTGAAAGTGAGAAGCGGGCTGAAGGCTTGTGACTTACTTGAGAGCCTGAAAATACTTAATATAAGCACCGATCTGCTCGGCTAATCCCTGATCGTTGGCCACACCAGGTAGCTCCATGATGGATTCAATGTTCTGTAGTATTCCGTCATACAGAGCGACCTTTTCCTTGAGCTTGGCCAGTTTCTTTCCTGTTGCGATGTCCTTCTCCCTGGCAGCTTCTAGGGCTGCCTTGCCCTTCCCCTTCTTGGGTGAGCTGTACTGGTCAAGTGCGCCGTCATGTTCTCCTGTCAGAACTCTACTGCGTCCGATTCTCCAGCTGATAGTCTCAAAGTTGACGGCGGTACGTGTGATTTGCAAACTCTGCATCCGAGCGTCACCCTGTTCCACGCCCTCGGCTCGCATCTCGTCAATTGCTTGCTTAGTAGCATCAACGGCGTCTTGGCTGAGCATAAGAATTTCATCGTAAGCGCCAGCTAGCTCATAAGGTCCTCGCCCTTTAGGTGCAGCGAGATTGGCAGCCAGTCGTTCCTTTGCCGCCAGCACGGCACCCCAAGCCATCGCAATCTGCGCATCCTCGATGTTGACCTCTCGTGATCTCCATGTAAAAGTCTGGGGTGCGCCCTCAGCACTAGCAATTCCGTCCTTTGCCTTTGCTTCGTCTGATTTAAGAATGGTCGGGTCGATATCATTAATCTGCTTGACGAGGTTGGTATCAGATTGAGGAAACGCCTTTCGGGCGATAATAGGAATCGGAACAGTTCGGGGCGTCTTGAGTTGGTAGGCAGCATATCGAATAGAAGGATCGATAGTTTCAGTAAGTAGGTCCTTGTAGAGATCACTGGTTGTAGCAGCGGCGAGCGCACTGTAAATGACACGTGCCGTCGCATAATTTTGCAAACTCGCTTCCCAGCTCTGCCTCTCAAAGGTAGCGGTACCGCGGATAAGGTAAGCGTATGCATTAGCTTCGAGGAGGTCGATTTGAAAGGCGCCAGATACATCGGTTTGGGAGAGTGCCTCGACAAGCTGGTCAGCAGCCCGAGTGGCCTTGATCAGACGGGAGGCGATATGCGATCGAGTTCGGCCCGTGATTCCCTTGGTGTCGCCAGCATGCCCGGATTTCATCTGCATGGTCTGGGCCCAAGACCGCTCGCTTGTAAGGAGGAGTAAGTGGACATATCTAAATTATGGTCAGGCCAGTTTGTGGTTGAGTAGGTAGTCAGGATGTGCCTACTCGTGGTTCTGGGCGATGTGCTCTGCCGTAACCTGTTCATGATCGCGGAACTTGCCGCGGTTCTTAGTAACGATTCCCAGCTTCTTTCGGCAAGATAGCAAACGCTTGGTGCAGCTCTTGTGGTAGGTCGAGTAATCACCGTAGAGGAGAGCCTGGTCGCGGCCCTGGACGACGAATTTGGTGATGTCCATGACTGCGTTGCTATTGGGAGAGCCAACTATGCAATACGAATACGCGGTTGGCAATTCTGGACAAGCAGACTGGAGCTCCGGGTCGAGCTGATGCGGTGGCCGACGAGGTGAGGTCGATAAAAGGACTGGTTGAGGCTTGACGTGGAGGTTTAGCGGGGGATCCAATTCAGCAACGAGGAAGGTGGGCGAAATGGCGGGGCACTTTGCTCATCCACAAAAATTCGAGGTGCAGTGTAAATTGTTAGTGGCGGCACAGCTAATAAACGTCCATTGTAACGAACTTGATGGTCATAAATACTTAGTAAGTTAAAGATGTAGTAAGTTATTCAAGGGCAAAAGCAATTAAATCTTGGGACATTCAGTCAGGAATTTGCTAGAAAATTGGTCAATACAATAATGAATGTGATTCAATTGACAAATAAGAATGTCCCCTGTTATTATGAAAGATCGGTCTGTCGATGGATGGATTGATAGATGATGGATGGGGTATTATCAGTATATCTGGTTAATAAAGCACATACATCTAATCTAACCTGCACAACATAAAAAAGGAACAATGACTTGCTACGTCGATTTCACATGCTTGCTTGCGTGATTTCAGCTTGGGTTATGGAAACTCAAAATAGCCACGTCTAGAACAAGGCAAGGCTAGTATGGAGTATTTTTTATACAACAAATTGGTAGAGTCAGTACCTATGGATAGAACCACCTATTTAACTCCCTACCTTAGTTGCTTAGTAGGTATTCAATTTATGATGTGAATCAGGAATTGTCATGTAATTCCTTGATTATTTTCCACATCATCAGCGTATAGACCCATTATTAGGTACATTAGTAACTATTATTACTGGACCTTGAACCAATCTTGTTGATATGTAGTCAGAATTGAGAGAGAGAAAAAGCCTCGAATGCGTCCCGTCGTTGATCATGTGCCCGTAGAGCCCACGCTGGGCGCCTGAAGCTAAGCCGAGATAGGCAGAAGGTGCCCACCTTTTTGGCGAACTTGTGGCTGCGTGACCACTGCACCTCAAATCTTGAGCGTGAAAGTCACGCTTTGTCACGCGCCAGGGGACGTGCTTCACCAAATCGAAATCTACAATACAAGCACCTACAGCGTAGATAGGTAACAAGGCACCTAATAATTTTAGTAGAGCAGAGCAGCACATCACAGTTCAGTTCAATTCAATACAATAAAATACACACACAAGCTTGCTCAACCTAAACCTCTTCTTCCCTTCCCTTTCCTTTCCTTTTCTTTCTATCTTCTTCTCCCCATTACCTCGACTCGCCCTCTTCTTGCTTCTTCTTCCATCTCAAATTCCCCCAAAGGTTCATCTCATCCCGTGAAACTGGGGTGCCCTGTTCCTCCCCTTGCCCCTCGTCCTCGATAAAGAATACAGGCGGCTTATCATCGCATCACCTCGCCTCTCATCGCATTGCTTCGCCTTTGCATCTCCAAGTCAAACTTCAATCCATCTGGGCTGGATCACGGGCGCTCTATTCTTTTTATCCCATAACTTATAGATACTCACTTAAATTATCGGGCAGTCACCTAGTGGTGCATCACACCTTATGAGAGCCGAATCTCTTCTCACACAACTGACCCATCCAACGCCTTTCTCAGACTGCATCCTGCAAGTAGCCGCCTGCCACCCGCGGCCACTATAAAGAGATGGCTACAAATGGTAAGTTTTCTTGTCAGCCGTTGATACTCTTTTGGTTCAGCCACTCTTGTCAACGTCAAATCCATTATATCTTCCATCTCTAACCTTGTCAAGGCCAGCCATCTCGCTCCGCAAACGGTGTTCCACCATGGAACCCGGCCGTCTTGCTGCAGCCAAACCACAGAGCTGCTTCGAGCCCAAACCTTGCAAACGTCGCTCATGGGCAGTTTTCACACTCTACTCTGCAGCAGAATCAAATGTACCAGCAGAGACCTCAGATGAACATGAACAGCAACAACAGCTCCATGGTCTTTCAATTCTCCAGTCCCAATGACACTCCGTCTGCTGGCCCCTCTAGCCGGTCCTCTACTCCAGGCAGCAGTTACGCAAACGGGTTTAATGGCACGGGTAACTTCATTGAGCGTATGAATAATGTCCAGCATCGCTCTGTCGTTCCCCAGCCAAAGCGACGGAGAACCGAGGACAGCGATGGGGTGCACCAGTTTATGACTCCTCCGGTCCACAATGGAGGTGGAATGCTGGGCCAGTATGTCACGGACAAGCATAAGGAAGCTAACAGTGCAACCGCTTCACCTTCCATGATGACAGTTGATCTCACCAATGGTAGGTCCCTACTTCCTAACCCTGCCACGAGGCCTTTACTAAAATTTTCAGGAAATGACGATGATGATGTTATCCTGCAAGATCCTCGAGAAGAAGAAGTATGCTACGGAATGATCAAGGCTCGTTTGGGCTGCTCCCGAGTTCCCTCGCCCAAGCCGGGCGCACAGAGTATCTGGGGTCCAAGCTATCAACCCGCAATTAAAGTTGTGCTCAAGCGACAGATTAATGATACATCGCTTAAGATACAAGCATACGACCATACACGACAGATCATTGGTCTTGTCGAACCTCAAAGTGCCAGAGCTGTCGCCCCTCTTCTCGATTCGAACATCCACCTGAGGACTGATGTGCGAATTCCGTCCCAGCCCAAGAGAGCCGGAGAGGAGCCTGGCCAGCCGACCTCGCGGTCCTATGACCTCGATATTGTCATGTATGGACCGGTCAAGTATGCGAGGAATGTAGGTACACATCTGGGCAAATTTGGCCAGAAGTTGATAGCCCCTTACCTTGTTCAAAAGGGTATTCGAGTTCAGAATCCGCACGTCCTTGAATACCGTCCTCCGCCCCCAAGGTCCTATCCATCCAATTCCGCTCAAGAAGGCCAAACTGCTTCCTACGGAAGCAATATCACCAACCGAACCGTGGAGGAGATTCGTTCAGAAGTTATGGGCGTGTTCGATTCCCTAACACGAAACGATGATCTGCCCGAGATGGAACCCAGCTTCAACATCTTGACGCCTTTACTCAAGCATCAGAAACAAGGCCTGTTCTTTATGATGACCAGAGAGAAGCCTCGCGAGGCCCAAGCCGACGAAAAGACCATGGTTTCCTTCTGGCAGGACAAGTGGGGACAAGCTGGACAAAAGTTGTACTTCAACGTCATCACTGGGCAAAGTCAAGCCAGACCACCGGCGGAAACTCGAGGAGGAATCTTGGCTGATATGATGGGTCTTGGAAAAACGTTGAGCATCTTGTCGTTGATTACGACTTCCGCCGAGGCAGCTCATGCGTGGGAGCAACAGGCACCTGTCCAGCCAGAAGCACCGGAACAGAAACCGACCAAGCACGAAGTTCTGTCGCAGCAGCCTACCCTTGCCCTGACGCCCTTGGCGCAAAATGCAAAGACTACTTTGCTCGTCTGTCCCCTCAGTACAGTAACAAACTGGGAGGAGCAGATAAAGCAGCATGTTCAGCCTGGCGCTCTCAGCTATCACATCTACCATGGCCCCAACAGAATTAAGGACCCAGCAAGACTCGCAACTTTCGATCTTGTAATCACCACATATGGCTCGGTATCCAACGAGCTCAGTTCTCGTCGAAAGGGAAAGGAAGGTCATCATCCCCTAGAAGAGATCGGATGGTTCAGAATTGTGCTGGACGAGGCCCATATGATTCGCGAGAGCAGTACTCTCCAGTTCAAAGCCATTTGCAGACTGCAAGCGGACAGACGGTGGGCAGTTACCGGTACGCCAGTTCAAAACCGACTGGACGATCTTGCGGCCCTCCTTGCCTTCCTTCGCCTTCATCCTTTCCACGACCGGGCCAAGTTCCTTCGATACATTGTGGAGCCTTTCAAGGCATGCGATCCCGAGATCGTGCCCAAGTTACGAATTCTCGTGGACACAATCACGCTGCGCCGGTTGAAAGACAAAATCAATCTTCCTCCTCGGGAGGACCTGGTGGTCAGACTCGACTTCAGCCCAGATGAACGCAGTATCTACGAATTGTTCGCCAAGAATGCGCAGGATCGAGTCAAGGTGCTCGCGGGAACTCATAACAGCGGCCAGGCACTCGGCGGCAACACGTACATACACATTCTCAAGGCAATCCTACGACTTCGCCTGCTGTGTGCACACGGCAAAGATTTGCTTAATGATGCTGACTTGGATACATTACAAGGAATGTCTGCCGAGATGGCGATCGACATTGACGATGACGACGATGATGACAATAAGCCAGCACTCTCCGATCAAAAGGCACACGAGATGTTCACCCTGATGCAAGAGACTAACAACGACGCATGTATAGAATGCAGCAGGAAGCTTGGTTCGAACGAGAGCTCCAATATCGAAGCAGAGGGACAGGATGACATCCTTGGTTTCATGACGCCTTGCTTTCATATTATCTGCCGAACCTGCATCAAGACGTTTAAAGAACGAGTGAAGTCGGTTACCGCACCTGGCAGCAATAGCGGAAACTGCCCAGTCTGCAATGCGTACGTGAAGCATGCTTTCGTGCAGCTTCATCGAAGAGAGGTGGATGCGGAGCATGACGGTCCAGCCAAGCCAAAGTCTCGGAATGCTGTCAAGAATTTTGACAAATATGAAGGTCCTCATACCAAGACTCGTGCCTTGATTGAGGATCTCTTGAAAGCGAAAGCGGCGAGCGAGGCAAATCCTGACGAACCCCCATACAAGTCAGTTGTCTTCTCTGGCTGGACATCCCACCTGGATCTCATTGAGCTTGCCCTCAACGCCAACGGTATTGTGTTCACTAGATTGGACGGAAGCATGAGCCGCACGCAAAGAACCACAGCCATGGACAGATTCCGAGAGGACAACACTGTTCATGTGATTCTTGTATCCATCATGGCTGGTGGACTGGGTCTGAACTTGACTGCTGGAAACAGCGTGTACGTGATGGAGCCGCAGTACAACCCAGCGGCTGAAGCTCAGGCTATCGACCGTGTCCACCGATTGGGACAGAAACGGCCTGTCCGCACCGTTCGATACATTATGAGGGACAGTTTCGAGGAGAAGATGCTGGAGCTTCAGGAGAAGAAGAGAAAACTTGCCAGCCTGAGCATGGATGGTCAGAACAGGACCCTAGACAAGGCGGAGGCGGCCCGGCAAAAGTTGATGGATTTGCGAAGTCTTTTCAAATGAATGACGAATGGATCCGGCTCATGGAGCCATAACGACCGCATGGAACAGGAGTTTTCGGTGCGATTTTTTCTTATTGTTATCTTTTTTCTTTCTTGTGGACTTCTCTCAGCTCACTGGTAGTGAGTCGGTTCAGGCTCGGGTAGCATCATCCTGGCGGGGGCGCGAGTGCGCAGACTTTTACGGGTTACTTTATTCGTTCTGAGGTAAGGCTATACTTCTTGACTCTCACGAGATGATTTTATTATTTCCGGTTTGCATCATGGGTTCTATGGGCTGGAGCTTGAGCGCTGAGTGGCATGCGATACTACAAAATACAATCTTGGGATGTGCTCTGCGGCGTAACTGGGACTGCAGTGGGGTGGCAAATGGGACCTCACGATATAGACAATTAACGATTTAACAACGTACTTCTCGTATCACCAAGATTCTCAGATGATTGACAGCCATGGTTGAACAATTCGGTGGTATCTTATTTTGCAGTGAACCCAACCAGCTTACTAACCCCTATAACGCCTCTCTCCCATCAACCTTTTTTATCGGGCAAGTTCTCATGCGCTAAGTTGACTCTTCTTCCTGTCGCAAACCAGCATACTCTGTTCCTTGGTTCGCAGTACTTAAGCGCGCACAAAGACTTAGCAACACCACTGTCTCTGTCGCAGCATAGTGATTAAGCGCGTCAAGTAAGATCTGCAGGTGTCGGCTAAAGTTGCTCTCCCATTTCCGAATAATCTCAAAAAGATTGTCAATGCGAGCGTCTGCTTCACTGTTTCCGGCGGAAGAGTCCCCATGGGCTGATGTAGAGCCGCGTTGAACTGCCTTTGTCATTTGGAAGCGCTTCCACTGGTCTGCTGTCATGGTTGAGGGTTTGTTGGTTCCTGAAAGGTCTGGGTCTGACTTTTCGAGCTCGCGGGTGAGCCAGTTTGTGTAGGCGGCAAAGATTGTGCATGTCTGCATGAGTTTGGAGTGGATCTAAAAAGGCAGCTTAGTTATACTTGAAAAGAATTTGTATATCAAGACGGGACTTACCCTCAGCAGTTTACTGTTGGTGAGCATGCATTCCTTGAGACACGTATCCAAGAAGTCGACATGATCTTGCATAAGCTCATCGACAGTTCGTGTCGAGATTCCCGAGCTTGAATAATCCAAATTTCCATCCTTTGTCTTTAAGCGAGACATGAACTTGTTCCAGTTCGGCTCAATGACCTCAGCCGTGCAAAAGTAGAGCAGCTGTTGGACAAAAACCAACATACGAGCACGAAGCGTCCAGACGCGTCGTTTCCAGATCTCGAGTTTTCTCGAGCCACCCTTGTGTGCCCAGCTAACGCCTCGAGTCTGTGTTTGCCAGGTAGTCGAGAGCTGCGACTCCAGATAGCGGAGGGAAAGAAGATAACGGAAGAGGGCTTGGTATCGCCAGACAGTCTTTCGACTGATGACGAGCGACACGGGGAATGGGACAGAATAATCTAGCTGTAGAGATGTAAAGCCCACGGCATTCTTGTCATTGTCAACGGGTTGATTGGCGAGAGGCTGCAACGCCTCACCCTGCTCAATACCCGTGATGTTAACAACACGCTGCAAAGCTTTTGTGAGGATAGTCTCATTCATCTCGACCTTGACATCCTCTTTGAACGGATCAAGGGAGACAAGACTTCCAGGCTGGCGCAGAACAAGGTCCAGTAGAGATTGCAGTTTGCCGGTATTAACGGACTTGACAGGTTTACGCAATTCTGAGGCACCCAGCTCGAGGAAATAGGAAAAGTAGTCTGATGGGTCAAGGAAGAAGTAATGCTTCAGAGAGCGTAGACGCGCAGGCAGTGAATGGGCTGTAAGGAGCAGTTGCATGAGGGATTCGTTGGCATGGGCATAAGCGTTGTTGACGTTCTCGAGGAATCGGTTGTCGTCAAAGGAAGCCGGGACGTCTTTTGCAACCTTGCTGACATCAACACCACCGCACTCGCGAACAACATTAAGATACTTTCCAGCTAATAGGACCTTGTCCTTGACACCCTCGAGTTGTGGCGGGACGTCGTGGTCTCGTATTGTGTATCTCCTCTCCCAATACTCATCAGTATAATCTTGCTCCAGCCTTTCACGGCGGATGCTTTTCTGCTCCTTGATAAGGAACTCCGAGTGAGGATCGTGAATGGAACCATGATGGAGCCATCCGTTAAGCATATTCATATAGGGCTTACTGGCATCCCTCAGTAGAGTTGTTAGCAGCGCTCGAGCTGATGGATCACCCGACAAAGACTCCAGACGTTTTGTTATCAATCCAAGAACCACGCCTCCTTTGCATATCCTTTTGCCAGTCATGTTTCCTGGCACCAACTCGCCTCCATCTCGAAGTGTCTCAAGGATGTTCTCGAAATCATCACCACTATCCTCAGACTCGTCAGTTTCATCGTCAAGCAGAGCATTCTTTTTGAGCAGTTCATGAGCGAGCGAGTAAAGCTGTAGCATCATCTGGCTGGTGGACATGGTATGGATGTTGAGCACATGTACGGTGAATGTGTCGCTTGTGAGAAATTGTGTCTCGAGCTGTGCTATCATGACAAGATAATCTTGTAGAAACTTGCGTATTGATGCGCAAAGAGCGTGGTTCACGGATCCGAATTCCTCTCGACTCTGGACGTCAACGAAAGCTTCCAGAGCAACGTAATACGTTGCCATCTTGAGCATTGATTGAGTCAGGTCCTGCAAACTCGGATCAAGGCCGGGTAGCGTTCTGAAACTGGGTCCTGATAATCTGTCTCGCTCTTCGTTTGGATTATATCCCTTGGCGAATCTGATGTACTGCCCCTCATATCCCATGAAGACAAAGAGGAGGTCCTCTACTATAGCTGCTTCTTGAAGCTCCAAGCTTAGATCCCCTAAGGGCTTTGGCTGGGGCGCTTGTGGTATGGTCGAAGCGAGTGGAGGTATGGATATTCGAGAGGCCAATGGTGCTGTTGTATGTGGTAGGAGGGTTGCTTCGGGGTTCCATGGTGCTGCAAGCAGAGTCAGTCTTGGGGTCCTAAGGCCGATGGCTTAGAGGGGAGAAACAAACCCTGTGGGGTCTCAGCTCCAGCTCTTGACTGCCTAGCATCTGGGATATCATTCCTGGGCGCTTTGGAGGTATTTCTACTCTCTGACGCAGCATTGCGTCGATGTGCTCGTTCGGGGCTCGTGTTTCGCGGAACCAGACGCTCAAGCTGAGCTTCAAAGGTGCGCTCCGTCACCCTCCTTGACTCGAAGCGGCGTTCCTCATCATGTCGACTCGTAGCCCTTGGGTTCACTGACGCCGAACGCTTATGAGCACTTGAAAAGTTGGGCTGGGGCGAAGGACCCTTGCGAGGATCGGAGCGCTCGCTCTTGAGGTTGGCCGCTGAGCCGCGGGGCCTTTCGTCGCGATAGTCGTTGGCGCTTGTTCGGCCCGATGGTCGTGGTGCGCCGGAAGACATTGTTCAGCAGGACTACATCTGTGGAAGAGAAAAGCCCTCGAGGATTGAAGTCTTGGGCAACGGGCGAGGTTTATGGGCGGTTGTAGTCGGGCGCGGATTTAGTGAGTGAGTGGCAGGCAGAGTAGTCTTATCCTAGGTAGCTTAAAGTTGTTGATTTGGGGGAGCTGTAAGTGTTTGTGCCCAATTGAAACGCGCGACGACGTGACGTGGGGTTCAGTTGTTTGGTTGCGGATAGCTCTCTCTAAGGTAGGTAGGTAGTTACTATGAGGGTCAATCATGCAGAGCATTTAATGGGTAGCTACTAACATAAGTACATGGTAACTGTAGCTATCTGCTAATAATACTACCTATCGATGATTGCGCCTATGATTACTGCACATCAAATAATTAGACTGACAAAGTGAATCGCCCACCAATTCAATACTACCTCAAGTATAGATCTTAATTGACATCTTGGACTCCATGTTCACCATACTGGATAAAGTGTGGCGGTGAAACTGTGGCTAAGCTGTAGAGCAACCATCCACTAACAAACTGGAAGGCTCCAGCTTCTGTTGCAGAGCGCGGCTGGCTACGTAGGCGGACTGCTTGCCTGCAACTCCACCAGAGCTCGCATCCTCAGTCCCATCATTGATTGACTCTCACTCCTTCAATCAGCCTTCCCACTTCCGCCCACTACGACTCTTTCCCACAGCGATTCGGACTGTAACTCTCGAAACAAACTCCTAGTTTCGTCCCGGGAAGTTCTATCCACGAACTTGTCTTCTTCATCCACCAGGAATCCTCCGCCCTTCTATAGTCTAGCTATCATCACACACAAACCGCCAAGATGTTTATGGCAAGATCCGAATACGGCACGTTCACCCTGCCCTGTCCATGGGCATATACAGGTCCTCTGTCCTGCCTGATCATCAACTAACTCTGCGTCAGACCGAGGTATCAACACCTTCTCCCCCGAAGGCCGTCTTTTCCAGGTCGAATACTCTCTTGAGGCCATCAAGCTCGGCTCCACGGCCATCGGCGTAGCCACCTCTGAGGGTGTCATCCTCGGTGTCGAGAAGCGTGTTACTTCCACCCTCCTCGAGACCTCCTCTGTCGAGAAGATTGTCGAGATCGACCGCCACATTGGCTGCGCCATGTCAGGCCTTCAGGCCGATGCCCGCTCCATGGTTGAGCATGCCCGAGTCGAAAGCCAGTCCCACGCCTTCAACTACAACGAGCCCCTCCGTGTTGAGAGCTGCACCCAGGCCATCTGCGATCTCGCCCTGCGCTTCGGTGAGGGTGCTGACGGGGAGGAGACAATCATGAGTCGTCCTTTCGGCGTTGCTCTGCTCATTGCTGGTTTCGACGAGGATGGTCCTCAGCTGTTCCACGCTGAGCCCAGTGGTACCTTTTACCGCTACGACGCCAAGGCCATCGGCTCTGGCTCAGAAGGTGCTCAGGCTGAGCTTCAGAACGAATACCACAAGGTGAGCTTGCATAGTAGTCTCTTATGCCAACAGAATCATTGACAGTTTCATAGTCTTTGACCCTCACAGATGCAGAGACTCTTGTTCTCAAGACATTGAAGCAGGTGATGGAGGAGAAGTTGGACGCCAAGAACGTACAGTTGGCTAGCGTAACCAAGGAGAAGGGCTTCAGAATATACACAGACGAGGAGATGGCCACAGTCGTAGAGCGGCTGCCGGCTAACTAAGGAGATGTTACCCATGAATCAAGAGAAATTACGAATAGACACAAAGACACCCAAGTTGGGGGCATTGATGGCGTACAATGACAAGCTCGCCAAAGCACGTTCGCAGGAAGTCGTTCACAAGAATCTACGCCTCGCAGAGGACAATATTATGTATCATTAATGTACGGGTACTTACCATAAACAGCGCTTCCACCAAATCTTCGAAACTGCTCCGTATCCAATGCGATTTGTGACCAATGCTCCTATCCCCTCATTCCTTTTCCCATTTCAACACGGCTATGTGCGGTAATTGATGACTATGTCCAAGAGACGAGCCAAGAAAAGATGATACGCTATTTGACCATATTCGAGAAATCATCACAGCCACTACTATATATATATAACACACTCGTCTGCACCATGCACTGCTCAATCATCATTCTTAAGATCAAGAGCCTCGAAATCTCGTTCAACACTGAGTAGACCCAGCGCATACTGAGCTCGCTCAGCCTTGGGTACATGAATTTGACGTCGTATTTCACCAGTCTCGACTTCTTGGATGAAGCGGTCGATTTGGCGCGGGGCCTGCCATCTCGCAACAGGCACTGGTTCGGTTTCTGGAGCACGGATATAAGGAGGTCCACGGCCAAGTTGCGCGGCCTTCATCCAAGAAGACTCGCATCCCGTGGCGATACGTTCTGCTGATTGCCATCCAGTCAATCGAGTGATATCGCGCAAGTGGCGTATCACCCAATGGCGTTGTTTCTCATCTCGATACTGTTGTAGGGTCAGCCAGATTTCTCAGACACGTCACAGGTAAGGATTGACGCACCTCGATCGCTGCCACAAAAAGGCAGAAACAGCTTTCAATAAATGCAGCACTAACAAGAGTAGTGATTTCTGTTGCCTGCGAAACATCTTCCGACAAACCAGCTGCTATTCGCCCTAGCTTGTTTGAGTACTGGCCCGTCTGAGGTGCTGCCATGCCAGCCGCCTGCATCGCTGCAGGAGGCATAGAGGGATGGCAGCGAACAAGGTTGATCATGCCCATGTAGAAGTTCATCCAGATTCCCGCTACAGAGAATGTTCGATACTGCATAGTCATCCCAAATGGTGAGTCTCGCTTGTCTGAGAATTCAGGCTTGAGCGGCTGGAACTCTGGTCCCAGTTTGCCTTCATATGCTTCGAATCCTCGCTTGATAGACTCCCATTCATGCAAGGCGACACGATAACTTTCATCCAAGTCTGTATCTTCTGTAGAGTCACTCTGTGGTGATGTCTCTTCCGGCGGTGTGAAACCTCTTGGAACCTGAAAGTTCCCGTCTGTGGGAACAATACCATTAAACGGCGGTGGTGAACTTCCCGGGGCTCCTGGAGGCGGGCCTCTAGCTTGATTCGCTCGTTTCTTTCGCGCAATATCTTTAGAGGAGAAATCTGCAAGCCTGCCAAGTAGTAGCATCAAATGGTCATATGATCCATATCTTTGATTGCCAAGTCAGTCGTAGTCCCTTGTCAACCGGGTTTCTCACTTACATCGCTTCAAGTTTCGATATCGGTGCTCGAGGTGGACACTGAGACCAAGACTCGTAATTCATGCTACAACAGTCAGGTATAACTCCATGATCAAAGATGACACTAAAACTTACAATAGCCTAGTACCAGCCAGCATGCTTTGGTACACGTCCATCTTGCAGTACCACCAGAATAGATCCCGTACATTCTCGTAATGCTCGATATCTCTGTCAGTTACCAAATTCGATAGATCAATACCTTGGTTCTTGCCGAGACCATAGTCCTCTGCTGTGATGTCCTGGCCCGAAATCGTTTGTAAAAGATCGTAGTCGTGATCGTTGAGTTCACTCTGAGATGGTATGCTGAGACCAGGGAAGAAGCTATCCATTTGGTTTTGGTTTTGTGCATCTTTTTCCGCCTGCTTGAAACGCTTGACTGGAAGGAATTTCTTTGACATATCCCTGAGAGGTATTTCGCTGAACAAGATCCGCGCTCCTAACAGGTGATTGCACCACTTTGTATGGTCTGATGACCAAACCTCAAAGTAAGATAATAACAGCGTCGCCGCTATCGTTGCAGGTTGCGTCCGCCGTAAGGGTGTGTTGACATTCCTAGCTATTCTTCGGATCGCCAGGTGGTAGTGTTTCATCGCGGCTGTAGCTGGTATGTTTTGTAACTTGGCGATCTGCAAAGCACCCAAAGCAAGCATGGAATGAAGTAGTGCAGGATGATTCAGAGATATAACAGGGAAGGTGTCTTACAGATGGTTAGCCTCGTATACACAGTCCTGTTTACGGGATAACTCACAACTCCATAGATTGTTGGCGCCTTTCGGGGTAGGATCGAATGAATTCTCGCCAGTGTGATCAAAAGGATGTCGTTCATAAAGTGACATACTCGGTCCTGTGACTTGGATGAAGTGCATGAATATCTGCAACATAACAGGGTCCTTGAGCTCCGTTATTCTGGCTGAAGCTGTGTAATCAGACAGGATGTTACATTGAGCGAACGTCGAAAAGGTCCTAACTCTTGTGCCGTTCGTGTCCCATGTTCCATTAAATTGCTTCATCACAGGTTCGAGAACCTGTCGAGGATCTTGTGTGTCATCGTCCGACTCACCCATCGAGGCATCGTCCTCTGGTATATCGAAGTCCTCGTAATCGACGCTTGGGTCGGATTCGGTTCTGTCCATGTCCATCGTTCCCTTCTTGGCAACTAAGGGGTCCGCTTGGCCAGTAACTGCATAAGGTGGGCCGTATTGCCCATTGAGAGGGAGCATACCATACTGGTCTCGAGGATTCTGTGGTGCTCTGTTGCAGGTTATTGGGGGTTCGGGGGGCATCATTCCATTGACTTGGCCATATGGATGGGAAGCTGCCGAGGAGTTGAAGTCGTATGGGTTTGGAGGTGTTTGTACAGCCCCTTGCCCATGAGCGTAATGCCCATAAGGCGCCGGTTGGTGTCCGTTATAGTCAAGTGAAGGCGGTTTGGGGGCAATTGTTGGTAAAAGACCTTGCGAGGGCGGTTTTGGCTGTAAGTTGCCAACAAGATGCGCAGACCCGTGGGGATAATAAGCAGGGCCATAGGGACCTCCCTGTACTCCACCCATTGGGTATTTGAAGACGACACGCTGGTTGTAACCCTCGCATTGTCTCTTGGATTTGATGCAGTTGTTGCATATTGGTCTTCCTTCGTCACATTTTATTCTGCGCTTGCGGCAAGCTTCAAAGAAGCCTGTATTAGTGTCACTGTTCTCATATGGCGCTTACAAGATGGTTCAGACAACTTACTCAAGCATCCTGTCTTTGTTCTTTTGCGAATGTTGTTCCTTTTGCGATCCGGGTCGTCCCTCCCGTCATCTTGCTGATTCGAGTTCGCAGGAGCCTTTTGGTTGGCAGGTGCAGACGCAGACGTAGCCTGGTCCCTCTCCATGATGCACAATTTCCAAGTGATTCAAGTCCATACAATTCTTTCTAGATCGATTGGCAACTTCACATGACGATGCTGGATAAGTGAAGTGTGCGTTCCAGGCTTCAATCCCAAGATTCCTAACAAGCCATTTAATCGGGAAGCGCTAGTTGTATAAGTAGTAGTTGAGAAGATGAGCAGACAACGGATTTGGAAAGGAAATAGCCCAGTTAGTCTTTAGAATGAAGGTTAGGGCCGAGTGAAGAGATGGTGAGGAAACAATAAGTGGAACTAGATCCGGCAATAAGAGCCAGACAGAGACAATATATAAACTTCAATTGGAGAGATAGTGAAGGAAACGTAAGGGTGCGTACAATCTTGTAGGTTCGAAGGGGGAGAAGTGATGTAGTCTGGCCAAAGATTGTATCGCTGGAGAAGATCCAGAGGAGTGCAGCGCAAGCAGAGCAGGCCAGAGTAAAGACAGAGACAGAGGCCGCTGCATGGATTAAGCTAAGTTATGGGGAAGCTTCTGGAGGCGAGTAATGGAGCAATTGAAACATGCTTGTGTGACTTGAAAGTCGGCGGTTTGCCCAATTCAACTGGGCCGTCGGAGCGAGAAATGGTAGTCTGGAGTCTGGAGTCTGGCCGACGATAGGGCATGGACCTCAGTCAAGGGTATGATGACGAACTTGTGCTCAGTCAGGGTTCTGTCCTTTGTCTTGCCCTGAAGTGAGGTCCGGTCCTGTAGATGGTGTCTGAGATGGCCTGCTTGGTGTCTCTGATATGAATAGCTTCCTCTTCTGTGGATAGAAGTATAGCACAAGCAATTGATCTTGATCTGATATAGGAGAGAAGAGGGGCCCCAGCTGATCGACTGTTCTAGTGACGTCTAAATGTCAAGTTTTGGTGGTGAGGCAGTGAATGCATTTGATGAGGAACGAGAAAGGGCCGAGGAAGGGCAGGATGCGTGCCGGAGATGCAGGTATGATTATGGAGGCAATATTCAAAGCTCCTTGTCTAATGAGGGTTAAGCACTTGAGAAGAGCATCGGAAGTTGAGATAGAATAAGGTAACCAAGGCGGATGTGGAGTGGACAGTGGATGATGGGATGCTTGTGGTGGTTTCCCCCGTTCTTCTGTGGGGGGGTTTCCTTCCGGTGATGATTGAGTGCCCGCTTGATCGTGCCTCCCCTCAGCCGGTATGGTATCGAGGGCAGGAAAGTGCACTACACTAAGTCAAGCCTACCTCTCTGTGCGTTGCACAGTGTTGAAGCAGGCGTTGGGCACCTAACGTTACTTGGCCTAGGCCTACTAAGGTATGTATAGTAGGTACGCTGAATGCCGGATAGGCACAAGTCAACTAAACGAATCCCTGCTGGTATGAATGGAAGCCAAGATATCACCTACTGGAATAAGCCCCAATTCACCGGCGGGAGTTTATAAAAGTTTTGGTTAAAGAACCGAACCTAAAGTTGGGTGCATTAGCGTGCCGACGGCTCCGGTGGAAATGCCAGCGAATTCCCAGAGGTGCTAAGGTAGGTCATGAATGACTATGGACGCCCTACCTCCAGGGCACGCACCTCCTCACTCACCATCAGAGTAAAACTAAGACAGAGAGACTGTGGGTGGCACAAATAAGCATGAGAGGAACACCGATGAATTTTGCCTGAAAATTGGGTTGACTTGAGTCGAAGCTATCGTCTCTTTGCTTTTTTCTTAACATGGGGGGGGGGACGATCAATAGTAGCGGTTCCGAGGCACAGCAATAACTAGCAGCATCAATAGCTCTCTATGTACTCGTTGGCTTCTTACTTTCAACGCATGACAGGGGTTTACATTGCTGAACCAGAATATGTACATACGTCAAGACTCTCATGAGGATGATGAGAATAAGAATGAATATCATTGATGACCTCCTCGCTCTACTTACTATCCTGTCCGTCACCGTAGCATTGAAAGGGGGCCTGGCTCAGAGCCCGCGCTTACAAAAACTGCCGCTTGTTCATAATCCATATATACCCTGCAGGCGTTAATCGCCAAGACACTACTCTGTATCGCATCGCTGACACGGTGTAGTTCGGGATTGCAGTTAATAATAAACGTTGACCCTAGCACATGGCCTAGCAAACATATGGCTTTGAATTTAGTCAGAGCGTGGAAAGGCTTCCACATATTGTTTAATAATGCCTGTCAGGTTGCAAAGCTAAGTTTCAGTTAGACTGCTAATCCCGTCTCTAGACGGAGAATGATGCAAGCAGATATGTCATAAATAGATGTCTCGAGTTGATCAGAAACAAGCATCAGTAGATCTTCTTATGACAACAGGGTACTGCAATACGATGGTCTACGGATACATACTCCGTTATATCTGTGTTCAGCACAATCGTACCTTGACTGTAAGTTAGCTGTCAAGAATGAACAATATCCAGGCACATATTAAACTCAAACAAGATTCAATAGTGCCAGAAGAGGCTAAACTCTGATTTCATCGAACGTTATAGCTACGTATGTAGTCGGTGTTTGTCAGAAACTTGCCAACTACCATCTCTATCAATCCTGGATCAAGATGTATTCCATCGCACGAAAAGTCTGGGAACCAGCAGCCCATTCTTACACAGTGCAACACACTGCAAATAGGTATTGTTTCTGCTTTTCTGATTTTGGCAATCCCAGCCCTAAATAAGGCTCACCATGACGGTCTGGCTGCTACTCCCGCACCACACCCATCTCAAAGTCCTAGACTGCGCCTAACTGCAGCTTTTTTAATTTTCTTGGAACCTCACGTTAGTAGTCACTGCCAACTCCCAATTTAATTTCGTTTCATTTCGTCTGCCCCAGACTAGCTCCTATCGGACTCTTCTCGGGTGGTTCCTTTCCTCCCGTCCGCCGAAGCCTCCGAATGCACGGCTGTCAAACTCCGGTCCTCCCTTTTATCCCTTACCTTATTAAACCTAGAGATGCATGTTTGTTACACGAAGCTAAGTCAACAGTCTAGCCTAAACCTCGTCCTCTGTCCGCACATGGATTGATTTCAAACCCCCAGTCTCCGTTGGGCCGTCAGATGAATTGCTAACTACATACAATCTGTTGGTCGATGAACGTTTTTACGTATTGTACTATACCATACTCTACGGTAACCTCTCTAGTATTATGTGTTCCTCCTTCTGTACGTTTGTAACCAACGCTCCTTCATTTCATCCTCGATCCAAGAACCATTCTTGACGCGAACATTAACTAAACTGGATAAAGAATGTCGGTGTGACACAAACAAAGCACGGCGTTGCACACCCTTCGTTTCCCGTCCTGTCTGGAGTCTCCGAATGCATGACATTGTCTCTCTGTCCAAGAAAAGGTGCGACCATTCATCACATCACAAGCACAACACAGTACGGTACAGTACAGTACAGTACAGTACAGTATAAACATATTGCCGTTGCGTAGCCTCAATGTTCTCTGCATTATCTCTCGGCCTTTGCCTTGACCTTGTCCCAGCGTTGATTACTGCTAGAAAACCTATCCCTTCTGACTATTATGTCGTGGCCCCCCCGTGCAGCTGCTTTTTTTATTCTGATGTTGGACCGTGAATATGCTCCTCGTTTTGAATCGACTAGAGTTGTCTGGCGACAGAGACATGTCTAAGACTATCTCAAAGAGAATTCGGTGTTCAGAATCATCTTCTCGACTGCAGTCAGTTGTACAGGCGCTTCTAGGCATATATCGCAGTGGTCGAGTTCTTTGGAGGTCTACGGCTATGTGTGCTTGTACCTCATATTCTGCGTGCTTGTTTCACGAGTTTGAGTTTTGTAAGTGCATCTGATTTGGACGGGGGGGCTGGGTAGGCAAAGAGATATTCCTGAAAAGAACGTCGTTATTTTTTGCTGTCAAAGAGTTGAAACTTGGATCGCCGGTTCACCAGGCGATCTTGGCCCAGGAGATCAACTGACAGATGATGAGCTTCTCTTTAGCAAGAGTCCATGTTGCCTCGGGCACAAACTAATTGCCTGCCTATCCGTACTGCCACAACATGGCAAGCCTTTCCATCCATGGATGTCCTGTATCCGTCTGGTTCCTGCCGTGCTTTGTGAAATCTCCAAAGTAGACGACACCTCTCTGATCAGTGCAAACCAAGACCCATGTGCCTCGTGTTCAGGTGAAATGCAGTACCCAGGTCCAGGCACCCAACAGGTCATCTGTTTTCATGAATAAGCCCTTGATCGCGACAGCCCAAGCCAGCTCAAGTCATCGGGACCGTGCATTGATGAGATGTGGTCTCGAACTGAGGACTCTGTCACTCGTAGTGTTCCCGATTACTCGAGAGTCGGTTGACTGTGGCAAACCGCCATGATTCGATATATGCATCTTTGTCTTGAGGCTCTAGTGTAGATGACTAGTTATAGTATGATGTTATTTGCCAGTCACCTTCTGCATATAACCGCTATCCTGAATCACACAACATGCGAGTGATGGTATGAACGATGCGAGCGCAACAATCGACAGCAGACCAAGGATATGTTCTATGGCATTAGACTGAGGGACTTTTTGAGTTTTTGAGCTGTCAGAAGTATGATTGCGGTAAAATTCCCTTGCACTCGTCATCGCGTGATATGGCGTAGATGTTGATGGGTTGCAACATTGTTGGTTAACAAGATGCCCAAGTCCTCTCCTCAGTATCCTCCACAACGGTTGAGATATAACTGATCTCGCACAGGTCGCCTTAAGTGAGAAGAAGAAGAAACAGGGGAAAAGTGGGAAAGAACCTCTTTGCCTTTGCACAAACTCACATCCCACCGATTTGGATGGACCATGGCATTCGGGGATGCAGACAAGTGATTCCGTAGGGAGGACAACATGACAAGTATTGGTCTTTTTGAAAGGTTGTGGCACCTCTTTAAAGATCCCAACTCTTTGAGTCATTGCCTGCACTTTTCCGAGATGATGTTTCTAACGCGATCTCAAAAATAATCGTGGTATGAGTCAAGATACGAATGGAGTTTGAACTTCTCAGGCCTAGGCATGAGGATCCTCTTGTTCTCGCTATTCGAGCGAGTTCGATCGACCCACTGATCTTCAAAGTGAACTTGGTTGTTCCCTTTGAAGGATCTCACAGGGTCTCAATGGTCAAGAAACATCAGAAATCAGGAGTTCATGTTTTTGTTTGTGAAGACTTCCGTCATAGTAGATATAAACCATGCTAGGTACCATAGTAAGCACCATGTATGTAGGTATGTCCTTACTCTGTGGCTTATTCCAGAATATACTATTCTAAGCAATCTGGCACTTAAACATGCGATCGCTTCGCAGTCCCCAAGACCGTCAATGTCTAATAAATGTGTATTCGTAGATGAGGTTGGCTAACACCCAAATATGGTAGGTGCACGGATCATGATGTGGATCTACTCAGGTACGTACCTTATCGCAATCAAAAATTCAAATCTCAAAAATTATCAACCACTGAGACTCCATCCATCAAATCCAATCGCTACCTCACCAACAAAAGCATATTGTAATAACAATCCCGGGTATTATTTGATAATGTTTGCGGTTCCAGGATGGTCTGTTTCTTCAGACGGTCTCAAGGCCGAAGCGCCCTCCAAAAACAACAGCGTGCCCGGCACAAAATCCAAGAAGCGCAAGCGCAACAACGCCGCTTCTGCGCAAGAGAACGTCGACTCTTCAACAGTCGCGGATCTATGGGAGTCTGTCATTGAGGGAAAGAAGCCTGAGAAGCAACAGAACCAAAAGTCTGAGCAGTCTGCTAAGCGGCAGAGGAAGCAGGGCAAGGCAAAGAAGACTGAGGAGGAGAAACCTGAGGAGGGTAAAGAGGATGCCGTCGCCACTGAGGGGGAGGCCCAGCCCAAGCCTAAGAAGGACAAGAAGCAGAAGCAGAAACAAAAGTCTGAGGAGGAGTCAATAGAGAATGCCAAATCCCCCACAAAGGATGCTGTCGTGAAGGCACCTCTGCCTCCTGCTCCTCCCAAGCTCACTCCCCTCCAGGCTTCCATGAGAGAGAAGCTCATTTCAGCGCGTTTCCGACATCTCAACGAGACACTATACACCCGTCCCTCCGAAGAGGCCTTCAACTTATTCGACGAATCCCCGGAGATGTTCGATGAGTACCACGAGGGTTTCCGTCGCCAAGTCAAGGTTTGGCCTGAGAACCCTGTCGACAGCTTCCTCAAGGACATTCGTGCGCGTGGCAAGGCCCGCCAGCAAGGTAAGGGCAAGCCTGGAGCTCCCCCCACGCCTCTCTCCAAGACACCACTGCCTCGTACGCAGCAAGAATGCACTATCGCAGATCTCGGCTGTGGTGATGCTCGTCTTGCCGAGGCACTTCAAAAAGACGGAAAGAAACTGCGCGTGAACGTCAAGAGCTATGATCTCCAGAGCCCAAGCCCTCTGGTCACCAAGGCCGATATCGCCAACTTGCCTCTTGCTGACGGTTCCGTCAACGTCGCCGTTTTCTGTCTCGCTCTTATGGGCACAAATTGGGTTGATTTTATCGAGGAGGCTTACCGTATTCTACACTGGAAGGGCGAGCTTTGGGTTGCTGAGATTAAGAGCCGTTTCGGTCCCGTTCGAAACAAGAACGCCCCTGTGACTCACAGTGTTGGCAACCGCAAAAAGAACGCTGTCGCTGGCAAGAAGGGCAAGGGCAAGGGTGTCGATAACGATGCTGAGCATGATGAGGACTTGGCCGTCGAGGTAGACGGTGTAGACGATCGTCGCCGAGAGACTGATGTGTCTGCGTTCGTGGAAGTGCTCAAGTCACGAGGATTTGTCCTTCAGGGAGACCGAGAAGCTATTGACTTGTCCAACAGAATGTTTGTCAAGATGCACTTCATCAAGGGAGCATCGCCAACCAAGGGAAAGCATGTGAAGGAGCAGGAGGCCCCCAGGGGCAAGAGGCCGATCATCCGCAGGATAGATCCTATCGATGCGGAGCCAGAGGTCAACGAGGCCTCCGTCTTAAAACCTTGCGTCTACAAGATCAGGTAAACGTAAGGAGATGATGGAAATTCGATGTGCATCTATAGATTAGTTACTGCGATGAGCAATACCCGCACCAAAAGCTGATGAGCAATTTGTACTTCATAACTACGTGTAATTCTTGTATCTTGTTACTCCTAAATACCATGCTCCAACGCGAACATCATACGTGCATTCCTTGTCCATGACCTTTGAAGAGAACGAGATCTTTCTATCTGTCCGCTTTAAAACATGTGGTAAAACAGTCATCTATCATTATGCTCCCTTTTACTTGTTGTTTTCCGTCGTGGCCCCGATACCGCCCAATGCGAGTTAGTATTGACGCTAGGAAAGTCGTCTCAGATTGATGTAAACCTAGAAGAAAATCAAACTGGCGGCAACATCGGGGTTGCCGTCAGCAGCCTGAAGGGCCTGGATAGCTTGCTCCCTAGTTGCGCCCATCGAAACCAGGCTCTCGATAGCTTGTGGTGAGATGTTTGTTCTTGGGGCAGCAGGTTGAGCTGCCGGCTGAGACTGGGGTGCAGGTACTGGGGCCTGTGAAGGCGGAGCGGCCTGTGCCGGAGCAGTTGACGCCGGTTGTTGTTGCTGCTGACCGGGAGGCACGACAGCTCCAGAGCGCTGTCCGATTGTTGTGCCATCAGGACCGGGCAAAGTCGGCTCCTGTACAACTGCTGCCTCTTCCTCTTTAGGGATCTCGGCCTCTCCCAAGAAAGGGACCTCTTCACCTTGGATGCACAATTTGTCCTTGGCAAGATCGATGGTAGCTTGGTATCGTTTCAGCATGTCAAGGCCAAGCAAAAGATCGACCGATTTGCCCTCCATGACAGTGAAACTACAGGGCAGGAACAAGTTTCCGATTTTGATCTGGGCAGAATGAACACGACCAATGATGTTGGCTGTACCAACACCACGAGCGACACCAGCAAAGCGAGTGTCAACAAGTCTCATAATTCCGCACGCCTCGGCGCACGAAGGCGACATAATAGTGGCTTGAGCACCAGAATCCACAAAAGCCTTAACTGGGTGGCCATTGACCTCCACATCGACATAGAGCATGTGGACTCTGCCAAACACTAAGAAGACATGAAGTTAGTATGCAGGTTGCACCAAAGCATGGCATGCCAAATTACCTTCAGGGTTGTGTTCCATGGCATTCTGTAGGTTCTCCATGACTCGCTCTTGTCGAATCATTTCTTCGATCTTTCTCTGGTTCTCGATATTGAAAGGGTCGTCGTTGAGTCTCTCGATTTCCCGTTGGCGTTCCTGGCGCTCACGTTGCTCCCGGTTCTGGCTATCGAGGAAGACCTGTGCAAAGCGGGCGGGATCGTCAACCGCAGCAGCCAGCTCGGGGTGCTGGGACTGGAGCTGCTGCCTCAGAGCAGGCTGGCCAAGGATCTGGAGGCGAATAAGTTCGGGGTCCTGCTCATTCCTAGCCTGTCTCCTCGGTTGAGGGCGCCGAGCTTGTTCCGGTACACCGGTGCTGCCTCTCATATCTCGGACATGTAGGGCCAACATCTCCCCATCAGCAATCTGCAGCTGCTCCATTGTTTGCGTATCATCCGAGATCAGACGGCCGTTGTGGTAAATGTGTTGTGAGGTTGGAGGGATGGTCGATTCGGCCTGGATAGATTCCCGGAGCGTAGCCAAGGTCATGTCGGGGAAGATCTCGAGGGTGAGCAGGCTATCCTGCTCCCCAGCTTGGGGGTTGAATATATTGAGTGTGATGCGCCTGTCGTCGAGGTTAGCATGGGCGAAGATGACGTAAATGTATATGGGTGATGAACCGACATTGTAGCGTGTCTCTTGGTTATTTTTTCTTCTGCCGTTATTGGGAACAATATTCAGCAGCTGGATATTTGGCCAGGCAGGGATGAGACGGAAGACGTCAAGGAGTTTCGAAAAAGTGGCTGGTCGTAAGAGGAGTAGGTGTAGGCCTGGGTACGGGTGCAGGTGCGGACGTGGCTAATAAAATCCAACAACAGCTCCAGGAAGATAGATACTAGTAGGTACCTGAATACACCTCAGCTTAGTAAAAATAATTCTTGAAAGGATTTCCAAACCTTGTGTCAATATGAGACAAGGTCGTAAGAGAAAAGAATCGTGGACCCAATGCAGGGTTGGTTGGCAGAAAAAAGATCGGAGGGGAAGGCAGATGAAGATGGATGGAGATAGATGCAAGTAGAGCAGTGCAGGTGCATTTACATCTATGACCTACCTTGCTAGGTACACATAAGATTCGGTGGTAGTCACTGGCTGGAGCTATTTGTGAGGGGCCGCTTTCGCGTCTAGGCTTGGGTTGTTTTGGTTTTGGCTGGAGGGGCAACTTTCCTAGGTTCTAAATCCAATCCATGAATTGGGGTCATCTCCATTGCATTTAGGTTTGGAGGTTCCGTTCAAGCGGTGACGCTACAGTCTAGGTAGTCTAGCTAATTTACCAGGTTACTAACTTTTACTTACTAAGGTACCTATGATACAGACGGGAACATCCCTAATAAAAGCCATTCGTTTGCCATGATCACGAAGTACAAAGAATGCCAAATTGGCTTGACCTGAGCATGGTAAAATTCAAAGACTTATCTCGCTACCTACTTATCGAGGTAACCGGGTTGCACAGTTCATCCCGTCTCACTCATCTTTGACTTACATCATCCTCTCTACCCCTCCATTCTGCCCTATAGCTGTAATGGAGCTTCATTGGGCTTTGGAAGTGCAAACAAACTTATTAACCCAGCTTGCTTCTACGACCTACCATCGCTCATCCAATTGTCTAACTTCACAATATCTAGTATCTCCTTATACATCCATATTTTCAGCCATCAAACAAAAACTCTAATGGTCATTGCTGCCTGTTTGCTTTTTCTTAGTCAGCCAGAATACATGTTTGTGTTGTATTGCTCATGTACCGCTAGGCACGACTGCATGTACGCACGCTCTCAACCAAAGACAAGGACAAGGACAAGGACAGGGACAGGGCAACTCTCAGAAACCGACGGAAACATACGGATGCTTACTGTGTACATATGGTCCCCGTTTCAGAAGCGAATATGACAGCGGGGAGGCAGGCAGGCGCTGTGATGATGACGAATCGCCGCTTTCCGATGCAGGCAGACCAAGAGGTCGAAATACTATGGAGTTGGCACACAGTCCTTGTCCTACAGGTCCAATACTGGTAAGCATATCGAGCAGAATGTAACGAATCGACTTCCAAAGCAGACTTGCTGCATGGTACCAACACTCAACCAATACAGCACTGTTTAAACGTTTTGGGCCTTTGTTAGTTTGTCGTTGACTTACATGCGTCGAAAACATGCGAACCAGTTGTATTTCATTGAGATTCCCAAAACAATAATATTGGCATTCTGCAGCAGGGTCTAAAGGCTCGAGATCGTATGCGGCGGCGGCTGCCGTTCAGGGACCCCCAACTGCTGATCGCCTGGGTTACTTTAACAGGGAGTGCCGGGAGGCACAGAACGATCTCCCGCAGCGTTTTCACATGGCCACATAGCAACATCCTTGGTCGAATATGCAAGCTATAGTTGTGTTCCGGCTTCCCGTTGACTGGGTTTAGCAACCTTTACTACGCATTAGGTTTTCCTCCTGCCAGGCTTGTCATAAATATCACGAATAATTTTACGGTAGGAGAAGAGGGAAAGTGAGCTGAACTGAAGCCAGCTGTTCATAAAGATTCAGAAGGCAAGAGAACAAGAACATGCCTACTTACTGGTTTCGAGGCACCAGTGGCTCTTGTCCCAACGGATCGACTACCAACGGCGTAAAACTGGGTTCATTAACAAACAGAGCACCGCAGAACTTTCTAACCGCCGGACGTTGACTACTACATACATACCTAGTACCTCTCGTACCACGTCTACCCTAAACACCGTATGGGATCTTTTGTTTATCTACAACACCAGCGTTCACTCTCGATATCTTCTGGTTTATTTCTGCTCCCCCGGAATAATCATCTGCAAACTGCCGTGCCTTTTATTCGCTTGCCTGTGTCGAGGTCACGCGACTTGATATGTCATGTGCCAGACCCAATCTACCACTGGCGATGGAGCCGGAACAAGCTCTCCCCGCTCAGAAACCCATCTGGACCCAGAAGGGGAGAGAAGATAGACAGGACGAAACGATACGAGTCAAATCGAATCGCAGTTCAACGGCAATACACTATTCCTCTCATCACAAAACACTTTGAGAGGTGGCATTGAACATCACGACTTCTCAAACCTCTAGCCTCACTTTCGTCAACATTGTCTACTTATAGTCCCTATTACCTTAAACCATTACCCACTGGCCCCATTACATTACGGCGCCGCCCTGCATCATCCGATCAGCTCGGCATTCGTGGGTCCACCAGAATTGGATGAGCAAACAGGAATCTTTTTTCGTCCCATGACGTTTCATTCACTGTCAAACGAGTCGAGTTTTGTGATTCAGTAACTCAGAAAAAATCAGAGCAAACATCTGATCGTGACCGGGCTCATCCAAGGCACAAAACTCACTCGACCACCAAACGCCACTCTCAGAACGTTTTGCATTCAACTTCAAAAGCGCACAGGCGAGACTCATCAGTTGCTCTCATCGCACCACATCATATCGTTCAATCGACTTCACTTTCGCAAAGTCAGACTCAGCACGGTCTCATATTGCTGGTAAAAACTGCACGTCTTCTGCATCAGCTCTCACTTCTCGAAAAACGGTCCTCAAATTTCGCCCCGCAGCAGCTCTATTCTGGCGCCGACTTATACTGAGGTAGTACCTCTGTTCACAACCATCACATCAGGGTCATCCCAACACTTTATTTCTCAATACGACCAGTCAAGCCTCAATCCCCTATGGGAAGCATGGAAGTGAAGAACGAATTCGCCTCTGCCGCCAGAGATATCATCTTCTCTGGCGGCGTCGCTGATTCCAGAGACAAGAAGGAAGACGAAGATGATGGCGCCATCACCGACGGAGACGCTGACGACGATATGGTCAATACCAAAAGAAACTTCTCCGCAATGAGAATTCAGAAGAGAAACTCAGAAGCTGGCCTCCTGAAGAAGGTCATCCCGTTTCATTGGGCCCCCATGCTTCAGCCCCTGACTGAGAATGACATAAGCACATGTGTGACTCTTGAAGATGTCGCACTCTCAGAAGTCTACAGATCTCCACGCGAGAAGGTCAGTTAGGAAAATATTAATCAACTGTTTCGAGAGGCCGCCTGGAGACCCAGAATGCAGCCCAGACCCTGCGTGCTAACCAATGACAACAGATTGAGTATCGCATCCGAAATGGAATTTGCTATGGCCTGTTCAACACCGTCAGACCAACCGATGTGAAGAAAATATCTCTCTCAACGATGCAACACAGTCGACCAGTC
Source organism: Fusarium palustre (assembly GCA_014899045.1). Taxonomy (NCBI): domain Eukaryota; kingdom Fungi; phylum Ascomycota; class Sordariomycetes; order Hypocreales; family Nectriaceae; genus Fusarium; species Fusarium palustre. The sequence continues at coordinate 60,262 of JAAVUH010000234.1, forward strand.
GAGGGTGGTCGCTGCGACGGGGCTAAGCATGTCATGTTTGCGCACGTTCTCGCTACGCTTGGAACCCACCCAGTCATCACTGATGCGGACATGGCCATGCCCGAGAGCTGGCGGGATTCAAAGGCTTGTAAAGGGTCACCCCTGGGCCACCAATCCTCGGGAAGAACGATTTGTCTCCACTCATTCATCGTGTGCCCAGAGGTCCAGGGTGTTGGTATTGGCAAAACGGTGATGAAGTCGTATTTGGAGCTCATGAACGAGTCTGGTGTGGCTGATCGAGTTGCGATTATTTGCCAGCCAGTAAGTTGTCATCCGATCCCAATAAAAGCTCGTGGTACTAATATACGCATAGTACGCCATCCAGTTCTACAAGTGCTTCGCATTTAAAGACCTTGGTCCCAGCACAGAAGCCCTTGCTGGTCAAGGCTATCATGCCATGGTAAGTTGATCTCGAGACAACATTGGTTAACGATTGCTAATCCGTGCCCAGGTGCTCGAATTGCGAGGCCCAAAAAGAAAGACTAAAGAGGAGCCTACGCGAAAGAACAAGGAAGATTCCAAGGACACCAAGCCCAAGAAGCCATCATGATCTGTTCCTGCAGGCTTGTTGCAGGCGTTTTGAGATGTACAACCAACTCTACTGTACCAAGAAGCTTCACGTATTTGCTTCATTTTTCGCGCATAAGATATCACTAAAAGAGCCGCATCATCTGCAATAATGAGATAGCTGGTCTATAAAAACCGCATCAGCGCGTTGAAATCCATTTTTTATATTCCCGCCCCATCTATCTAGTAACCTTTTTTGATGTCATAACCTCATTCTTTTATTTCTCAGTACATAGCAGTTTTTCGTTTAGTCGCTAGCCTTGTACTTGAGGCGGTACTCCTCAGTTCGCTTGATATCGTCCTCGGAAGCAAAGCTCTTCATGCCAGCGATGATGTCGTCGAGGGTCAAGATGGCAAAGATGGGAATGTCAAACTCCTTCCTCAGCTCGCCAATGGCGCTGGGGCCAGGCTTGGTCTCATCGCCGTCGGTGGCAGGGAGCTTCTCCATGCGGTCGAGGGCAACGACGATACCGACAACGATACCACCCTCCTTTCGGATCTTGTCAATGGCCTCTCGCTTAGCGGTACCAGCAGTGATGACATCGTCGACGATAAGAATCTTCTTGCCCTTGAGAGGTGCACCGACGATGTTACCTCCCTCGCCGTGGTCCTTGGCCTCCTTGCGATCAAAGGAGTAAGACACACGGTCGAGGTTCTCGGGAGCAATCTCGCCGAGCTTGACAGCGATGGAAGAAGCCAGAGGAATTCCCTTGTAAGCAGGGCCAAAGATGATGTCGAAGTCAAGGCCGTTCTCCTTTTGGGCCTCAGAGATAGACTTGGCAAAGGCAGTAGCGATAGCGCCGGCGAGACGAGCAGTGTGGAAGAGGCCGGCGTTGAAGAAGTAGGGTGAGATGCGCTTTGACTTGAGCTCAAAGCTGCCGAACTTGAGGATCTCGCCTGCGATGGCGGCCTGCAAGAATTCTTGCTTGTAGGGAGCGAGTTGAGACATGATAACTTATTGATCAGGACTAAAAGTGGTTGTTTAGATGAGATGAATATTTCTCAAGCAAAGTTTGCGATCCCCTCCTGTAGCTCAAATCAGTCAGTGGTGTTGAGCCGGACTTGGCCTTGGCCTTGGACCCTTCTGTGGTTCAATGTATGACAGCGGGGTTGATGTGGGGGTAAGATCCAGATAAAAAGTACCGTTTAGGAAGACTCTGAGCTGGTGAGAATATCCGACAGTTGAATTCGACGTGGTTAAATTAATTCTATATGATTGATTGCATGAACTTATACCAAAGTATTGTCTCTTATGTGTTTACATCAATTTCTTCTTAATTTATCAACATTTAAATCTTCAAAATCATGTCTAGTCCTCGCGAACCGAAATTCCCTCCACACAAAAAGTGACTTCTCTTATCGATAAGACTGACCGCCACGACCCACCAGAAAAAAATATTTGTCCAACTGAATTTTGCCATCTCTGATACAACCTCTTCGAGCGACGAGCGACCTTCTCCTCCGTCCGCCTCTATTTTTTCTTGTTCTTATAGAAAAATTCACAGGACAGTTCCAAATCAACCAGATCGCCCAAGATGAAGACGACCTGGAAGGACATCCCGCCGGTGCCTACTCAGCAGGAGTTCCTGGACATTGTCCTGAGCCGAACCCAGCGCAAGCTGCCTACGCAGATTCGCGCCGGTTTCAAAATCAGCCGTATTCGAGGTATGTTTCCATCGCCACCAATAAATACGCCTGCAATAGATCGCTGACCTCTTTTCTCCCTACAGCTTTCTACACACGAAAGGTCAAGTTCACCCAGGAGACCTTTTCTGAAAAGTTTGGCGCCATCCTCGAGAGTTTCCCTCGTCTTCAGGACATCCACCCGTTCCACAAGGATCTTCTCAACACACTCTACGATGCCGACCATTTCAGAATCGCCCTTGGTCAGATGTCGACTGCCAAGCACTTGATAGAGACCATTTCCCGGGATTATGTCCGTCTCCTCAAGTACGGTCAGTCACTGTTCCAGTGTAAGCAGCTCAAGAAGGCTGCCCTTGGTCGCATGGCCACTCTTATCAAGCGACTCAAGGACCCCCTCATGTACCTCGATCAGGTTCGCCAGCATCTCGGTCGTCTGCCCGCGATCGACCCCAACACCCGAACACTGCTCATTTGCGGTTACCCCAATGTTGGAAAGTCCAGTTTCCTCAAGAGCATTACTCGCGCCGATGTTGACGTCCAGCCTTATGCTTTCACCACAAAGAGTCTGTTTGTCGGTCACTTCGACTACAAGTACCTCCGCTTCCAGGCCATCGACACCCCCGGTATTCTGGACCACCCTCTTGAGGAGATGAATACCATTGAGATGCAGAGTATTACTGCCATTGCCCATTTGAGATCCGCCATCATGTACTTCATGGATCTTTCCGAGCAGTGTGGTTACACCGTTAGCGCCCAGATTGCTCTTTTCAAGAGCATCAAGCCCCTCTTCTCTAACAAGCTTGTCTTTGTTGTCATTAACAAGATTGACGTCACTCGACCTGAGGATCTTGAGCCTTCAGTTCAGGAAGAGCTTCAAGGAATCCTCAAGTCTGGTGAGGTCGAACTTCTTCAACTGTCTTGCAACACCATGGAGGGTGTCCAAGAGGTCAAGAACGCCGCTTGCGAGCGCTTGATCGCCGAGCGTGTCAACCAAAAGCTCAAGGCTGGCACCAACACCAGCGGCGCTATTGGTGGTCGTCTGGCGGATGTTATGTCTCGTATTCACGTCGCCCAGCCCATGGGTGGCCAAACTCTTGAAACATTCATTCCCGAGGGTATCAAGGACCGTAAGAAGTACGATAAGGAGGACCCTGAGCGACGAAGGACCGCCAGGGATGAGCAGGATGAGAACGGTGGTGCCGGTGTGTTCAACGTTGACATGAAGGCCGACTACATGCTTGCCAACCCTGAATGGAAGTACGACAAGATTCCCGAGATCTACGACGGAAAGAACGTCTATGATTTCATCGACCCCGATATCGAGGCCAAGCTCCAGGCTCTTGAGGAAGAAGAGGAGAAGCTCGAGGCCGAGGGCTTCTACGAGTCTGATGAGGATATTGAGGATGATGAAGAGGCCGAGGTCCTGCGCAAGGCCGAGCTGATCCGCGAGAAGCAGCAGCTCATCCGCAACGAGGCACGGATGAAGAAGCGCCTCAAGAACCAGGCCATCATCCCCCGCAAGTCCATGAAGAAGCCCCTCTCCGAGTTCGAGGATGCCCTCGACCAGCTCGGCGTCGACACCACCGACATTGCCGATCGTGCTCGCGAGAGGTCCAGAGGCCGCGCCCGCTCCAGGTCTCGCGTGGGCACCGAGGACCCCGACTCCATGGACGTCGATGGACACACCAGCACTCCTCGCGAGCGCATGCGTTCCATGAGCCGACCCGCCAGCCGCGCTCCTACAGCCAGCCGTCGTGACGACGGTGTCCCAGACGATGTTCTCCGATCCAAGGCCGACCGCATTGCCAAGCTCAACCAGAAGCGCATGAACCGCATGGCCCGACAGGGAGAAGGAGATCGACACACAACTGCATCCATCACCAAGCACTTGGTAAGTTTATACGCCCTAAGCTCTTTCAATGCCAGAATCGTAACTAACATAATCTCTTCTAGGTCGTTGGCAAGCGTGGTATGGGCAAGACAAACCGCAGATAGAGAGCCAGCACTGGGCTTCCCTTTCTTCCGTACTTGGTTGTCTTTGTCTCTTTTCCGGCATAATTTTGCGGGTTCGCGGGCTGTTCGGTTTGCCAGGGAGTTAGGGCGCATGGGAAAAAATGGACTGTGGTTCCGTCGCTGCGTGCGTACGTACATGCTCGACAAGGAACAACAAACTTTACGTGTCGTGTCGGTCGTTCGTTGCTTGGGATGAAGAAGCTCTGTCCGAGTTGAGCTAGATAGTAGATATCACGGCGCCTTCTTGAAAAGTACTAGAAAAAGGGGCTGCCAAAAATTTTCTTCATCTTTAAACAGATCATGATTTATGAAATTTCAAAAGTTTCAACTAAACTTGCTATTCTCGTCGTCACCAGTATACAAATTCAACCATATTCATTTGAGTGTTCGTGTAAGATGCTATCGAAAGAGGTATAATGAGATTGTGCCCAAGGCGCACCATCCTATAGGCCACTGTTCTGGACAGAACGGTTACAACTGGTCAATCAAAAATATCAAAACAATCCTCCGACCCTACTGGCTCTGCGGCAGTGGTACGACCTTATTCCTCTTTACCCTGTTGTTGTAAACTGGTCGCGGGGCTCTTACTGCTCCTCAGCAACCTGGATACCTTCCCTCAAACCCTCAACCTTGAGCTCCTCGCCAGTGGCACGACGGTAGATGTCCTTGACGTCGTCTGTGGTTGTCTCAAAGTGGCTAGTAGCATCGTAGCTCTTGGAAATGAAGATATTGTCCTTGGAACCATCCTCAAGAGGTTCATAGATGGGGATAGGAGGGCCCTGTAAAGTGTCAGCATGTGGCCTGTTGTTTTTTTGTCCCTCAGTCAGCGTGGCTTACCATGAACTGCTCCTCAATCTTGCCGAGGCGGTCCAGACCAGCCTGGAGCTCGACATGGTGGTTGGCTGTGGTCTCAGCAATGGTTGAGACGATAGCAATCCAGTAGCCCTTAGGGCAGACGTTGTGAGCGGAAGAAACACAGGCGATGTAGATGTCTATGATAGTTAGCCAATATGCAAGTGTGGTGTGGACCGATGGTATTTACCGTTCTTTCGGCCAACTTGAGATTGGGGAATGATGAGCTGGGCGGAGTCGGCATCGTTGGTGCCGGCAAGAGGGTGCTTCAGGATGCAGATGGCTCGGAGAACGTGGCCGGTGACCTTAGCCTTGTTGGGGAAGTAAGAGGGGTCACCAAGGATCATCTTGGCCTTGGTCTCGAACTTCATCTCCTCAACGCCGGTCATGGTAGCCTTGATGCCAACAGCCTTGTCGCCGTCGTACTGGATCTCGTCGATGTTGGTGTTGAGCATGTAAGTGCCACCGTAGATGGCAGACAGGCGGGCGAAGCCCTGGGGAAGCTCGCCAAGACCGTAGAGGGGGTAGATGTAAGGAGACTTTCCGTATCGAGCAACCGAGTTTCCGTAGAGGCGGATGCGCTGGATAGCCTCGGGAGCCTGACCAGGGGTGGTGATGTAGTCGTCGGTAAGGTAAAGAGCCATGGCGTGGCCGATGAAGTCCTTGGTGGTCGTCTCGAGGCCGAACTTGTCATAGACATCCTTCATTGTGCACTTGTTCATGTCAAGACCTAAGCAGAGAATGGGGAGTTAACAAATTGTCAGAGCATACTTCGCAAGTCCTGCTTGCTGTCATATTCTGGGAACACGAACCCTTGTGTGTGCCGGGATCCTTGGGGTCGAAGCTGCCAACCCATTCGATGAAGGACTTCATGCGTCGCTTCTCGAAAAGTCCCATAAGGGGAGACTTCAAGGCCTCACCGGCGTCAGAAGGAACCTTGGCGATGGTGGCCTTGTTGGAGGCACCCTGCTGGACGTAGCTGCCAGCGACTTGCTTGAACTCGAGGTATCGTGTAACATCAGTAGAGACGAGAATGTTGGTCAATTCGCCCGAGGACATGAGGAACTTGGGAACGAGATCGATGTTCCAGTCGTTGAGGCGGCCATATTGCTTCCAGGGCTCCTCGCCCTCACGGAAGTTTCCGTACTTCTTGAAGAGCTGTGGCCAATGTCAGAAATATTGTTTCGGTTCAGGGGAAGCAGGTCGGTTTCAAATCTGGGTAGGAGTTGCGTACAGTCTCAAGGTTCACGGAAGCGGCCTCTCTGTAGAAAGATTAGTTTTTGGTGTTTGAAGAGTAACAATAATTTACTTACCCGCCATAGTGGTCGTTTCGGTCGATGTGTAGGACCTTCTTGCCCTTGACACTCAGAACACTGTCGAAGTATTAGCCGACCGCCTTTATATCAACCATCACCGCCTAGTAGCTTGCGCCAGTCTGGAACATGTTTGCGACAGGACAAAGCGGTCAAGGATGGATGGAATTTGACGTCAAATGTCTTACCCAGAAAGAATACACTCGGTCAAACCTGAGAATCATCTGTCAGTATGAGACGTCATAACACAAGATCTAGACTGCAACTGCCAGCGTCGAGTCGAAGCTTTCTGATGCGGGGATCCTACTGCTGGCAGAAAGAGGCGGGGAGATGGGGGGAGAAAAGACATACCAGTGCCCAGCACGACAACGTCATATTCGGGGGCAATCTCATCCATGATGGCTAATCTGTGGTGTTGATAATCGATGAAGTTTTAGGTAAGAACAGAGGGAATGAAGCAGAATGGAAGGAAAGAAGCGGGATAGGATAAATGGATGGAATGGGAAGCTCGAGGTGATGCAGTTGCGGTGGCGGGGTCCAGCTACAGTAAGTTAAGTTAAGTCCATGTCCAGTGTGGAGACCAACATTTTGGCACTCGCTCACCGAACCTCAAGTGAAATACGGATAACGCCTCCAAATACAGCCTCTTACCCAATTCATGACTATCTAATCTCACATTATCTCGTCTATAGAGGCTAAATTACAATATGGTGAGCAAACAAGCATATTTTTGTGGCTACTGTACGCTCATCATCTGCCGTTGTTAACCCCTATATTTCCTCCTTCCTTGAGCTGATCTACTGTCCAAGGTCAAATTTAGCTTAGCAGTCGGCTCAATATGAGAGACCCAGCAATGACCCCAGTATCATTATCGTGTAATTGGGACTACATCATTAGCCAGCGTACAGGCTACAGGGTCCTTCTGCCGCTTCTTCTCCTTTCCTTCCAGATTGTTCATGCTGTGGAGCAAGCCCCCTTTCGTAGTGTGACCAGGAGTTGACTTACATGGTAGCAAAGCTCTTTCATTACCAGCGACGTGCAAGTCTAAACGTCTCGTGTCTGAACTTTGCTATATCCCAATGTCGATATTGATCACACGTTGCACTCAGCAGCCTGTCAAGTTCGAGGTCGACGTAGGCCTCAGGATGTCGGAAATATTGGCCGCTGGAAGCATAACAGACGAAATTACTAAGTCAGTTTGTACTACTTGGACCAGACTTCTTCGGCTGTTTATTTTTATACCCCAAAGCTTTGTGGCCAACTTTTCTGTTACCCGCCTGGCAGGACGTAGAAAGTCATTGTTGAGAGGTCATTCATATGCTTGCATATACATTGTTTGCTTCGTCAACTGTATCTTACATATCCTAGATGTACACGACGAAAAGGTCACACGTTCTCTCTATCGAGCATCGTGAAAAACTGCCACCTAACCTCCATCACACAAATAGTACATAACATCGTCTCGCATGTGGTGGCTTCTTATTATTTCTTCAGCTCCTTCTCGATCTTGGCCTCCTGTGCCTCTGTTGCAACGGCATTGATCTGCTTGGCCGCCTCTGACTCTGCCTCTGGTTGTGTCCACTCGGCAACGCTGGTTTCATCCTCATATGCCGATGGTGTGTAGGCCTGCCCGTCGCTGCTTTCAAAGTTGATCTCTGGGTCGTTCATGGCAACGTCAACAGCATCTTGCCAAGTGTAGTATCGCTCCGTCAATACATGCTTGATGGCTCGCTGTGTCTTCATGACCTAGTTCGTCGAATCAGCACTTAATCCCATATGATAACCAACGATGCGGTTGTATCGTACCTCCTCGTCTCGACTATCAATTTCTCGCTCGCCAAATCCGATCTTGGTTCGGAGGAGCTCTGCTCTTGATGTAGAAAGCATGTTTCGCTCTTTACAGCACACCCACCACAGTGCATGCAGATCCTCCCAAGACTTCTTTCTCAATTCCTCGACAGTCCACGCACGACCATGCTCCTCGGTTTCCTTGGGTGTTGCGAGCAGCTTGCCTTGTCCTGGGAAGAATCCCCATAGACCATGGTTGGGGTCAACCTCAATCTTGGGCTTGAAATCACGGGGCTTCGGTAGTGGGATGTTGGACATGGACAGAGGCTCGCGAGGTCCTGAACCGTACAAGCTACTGACACCTCGCTTCGGGTTGTTATCCTTCGTTTTGCGCTTGCATTGTGGCGCGGTCGTGGAGAAGCGAGCAACTCGAGGGGCGGCGGACGAGATCCTTGTTGAAGAGTTCTGGGCAATTCGTCCGGCTAACGGCCGTATCGTGCTGGGAGATGCCATTGTGAATATATGGCCTGTCGTGGGGGGTCAGACGAGGCTATTCGCTATTCAATTCATCCCACTCATTGGCAAATTTTGGGATACCGTAGCTCGCGGAGCTTCGGTGTCGGCGCTATAATCCGCCGAAGCGGAACACAATCACGTGTGCACCTCTGAGCAACATGCGCATCCAGACTCACCGAGTCTCACCTGGAACTTCACCGAGCCTTACCAAGAGATGGATCTCAACGGTGGGTTCGAGAAGCGGCACTTGCAGCACGGATAGTTTGGTACAAAGTACATGAAGTTTTGGGGTGGATGATGCGGGGGAATTCTCCAGATGCCCCATTTCATCACCATCTTCTAGAACAACGCTGATATTGCCAGTTCCTGACTAGGACAACCAAAAGAGCCACAATCTGGCTGTGGGGGATAGATCCATCATCAGGGACCGTAGCTTGAAGTTGCCATGCCATTATCAAAGGCTCCACGGTTGAAGATCCTTAGTAAAACATCTTTCAACCACAGTTCTTTCGATAATACCGTAACACCAACTGTTTCGAACTTTACCTGTTTACCACAAGAACAAGTCGCCGATACTATACAATCACGGATAAATAACGAAAGCAATGTAATTTCTGTGCCATGCGTAATGCTGGCACCATTGAAAACTCATCGACTAGGACAGGTGAGGCACACCACGTTACTGGCAAGTATGAACTGAATGCATTGAAATCACCCTATAGCACGACTATTGTTTGGAACAAGCCAGTATCAGCTCTATGCGTTCATGATGTTACCTTCAGGGTAGTCAGATCCGCGTCCGGCATAACTCGCTCGGCCAAACTGCAACAGCATTGTTTAGTGTGTTTTAGGCATTACACGTGTGCAAGTCCCAGGCGTTCCTGCAAAGACACGCACACATGCATCTCCCAGGAAGCTTCTTGTTCACTTCGCAAGAAACACCTCAGCCAGCAAGCGCTGTTCGGTTGACAGCACCTCGGCTACGATGCAGTCAAAACTTTACTTTACCAAAGACAGGAAGGGGTTGCAGTCGTGTCTCGGCAGCGTGGGGGTCCATACGGCAATCCTTGGGTGTCGGCTGTCTTTCGCAATTCATAATGACTGATTCAGGGATTGAGGTCATGCTGGACAAGTTACATAGTAGAAAGACCATGCAAGTCAGAAGGGTTTTCGGGGGTGGTGGTTGCGAATTGCAACCCTGGCTTCTTCACCGCGCAACCAGGCGCCTAACAAGGGATGATCTGCCGTAATTGTCGTGAGACAATTTGACACTTCACAGTGTTGACCAACTTTGAAGTCGGTCAGTCGTTATTCCCCCCCCCCTTCCCATTGAGCTGGATAAAACATTACACTGCCGCGGCATCCTCCGTTCGTTCTGCAACCTGTAACATTCGAGCTGCAGCCTGTAGGCCGTAATTCACGAGATCCAGCACCTTCAGTATCGTCATGCCTGTTGACAGATGAGAACATCGTAGGCAGATCCTTCTCGTACTGTCCTAGATCTTTGACGATTTCCCCCAGATAGGGAGATGTTGTTGTACTTAGAGAGGCTTTGCCTGTACATAAGAAAAAACCGAACAGTTGATCGAGTCTCCAGTGTACACAAGCCACCTCACAGTTTCCTACTACACACGCACACACGATCTCATCTAGATAGATACTAAATCCGACGATGCAAATTTGCTCTCTTCACAGTGAACGCACAGTGCAATAACCCTAAACGGAATCGTCTTTGATGGCGTTTTGCACTAAAAACCGGCTGTACTGTAAAGAAACTGGCTACACAGGTGCTAGGAACAGCCCAAGTGTAGGTGGGGTGCCTCGTGGGAGCGGACACCATCAACAGCCAGCCACGCCTGTCCGGTAAAGTTCCGCACCATCAGTTGTCGTAAACTGCACCGGTGGTAGTGGTGATAGTGGTGGTGGTGATTGTGATGTGAAAAGTACAGTAAGTGTCTGTTGGATGCAGAACATCGAACTTTGTGACGTAAATGACTATCATGTGGTTGGGAAGGGTCGTTTAGGTACTTAGCTTTACCTATGCTTGACTCCCTCAATTGGCCATATTCTTTCCAAAAAGGGTTTAATAGGCGCCGAGTCAACGCACTTTTGTCAATTCCGCACTCGCTCAAAACGAAGGGGAAGGAAAAAAAAAAATGTTTTTGATGGCTTATCACTAGTTTGGCCTGAACAATTCTAACCTGTATGTAGGTAGGTATGTACAGTCTGGCACTGTTGTGAGGGATATATGGTGAATTGTCTTATGCTCATCACGATGTCAACAGTTTGATAACTCCGAGACTAAACAGTAATGACTCGTGCAGACGCAGTACAGCATGCTCGCGCAGTCTGTCGAAAGTGCATCCTTCGCCAGCCCTGATCAACACGGACGACCAATGATTGCTTTCAAATCAAAAAGTGTTGAGTGTCTACCCAGGTGCAAGAACAGTTGTACAAAACAGATTCGACTGCATGCTTAATGTTTCCCACATTTTCGATTAATGCGTGGCGTTGAGATGAAGCCATCACGACGTGCCTTTTTCTGCTATCGCGTGCCCAGATCAATGTGGTTCTAACGGGTCTCCAAGGTGCGGGAAGGGACCCAGTAGAAGAAGCTTGGTGCGTTGAGGCTCAACATGCTTTCCACAGCACCACCAACGGCAGTTTTGTGCCTCTCCACCAGGCCCGCTTCTCCAACGATTGCCGAACATAGCTCTGGTGTGGTGCATCCAAGCATAGGTACTCTGTATTTTTGGTTCTATCTGTGTATGGGAGGCGACGCCGTAACTACAATGAACCCGCGCGGTTGTTTCCAAGGCGAGGCTTACTCAAGCGACTGTCTCGCGTTCTTCAGGAGAGCCAAGCATCAGTCGGTATAGTACGTACCCCAGCAGTGCTTTCTTGGCCACTTTGATTGTGCCGGATACCCCAATGGAGCAGTCCCGACAGTCGGAACAGGGGTTTGCCACCAAGGTTGTCTGGCGCGGACTTGTTTGTTTGAGCAAGATGAGAAGGGCGAAGATAGTAATCATTTCACTAGCGAGTCCTGGTAGGTCGAGTAATGACATCTTAGCTTTCTGCCGGCGGCACCCGGTCAAGCCTGTTTGAACACGGACAAAATGCCTAAATTGTACGAATGCCCTGACTACGCCATTTGTCAGCGGTATCATGCAGGGGTGACCTCGATACAGTACGGAGTACTCTGCACAATAGGTATGTATGTATCTCTGATAGTTTCCAAGAGGCTGAGGTCTTTGAAGCCGGAGGACATTGATTGCTATTGATGCGTATGTATGAACAAGTCAATAAACAATCGAAGTTTAAGCCAACAACATTGAAATGGAAACCTCAACATCCAATGATGTAACACTGTGGTATGTCTCTAGAGCAAAACAGCGGTATGTACTAGGTACCTACATAGCCGCTCTGTTATCTGATTCGAGTCGGTGAAGTCTCGGAAAAACCAAAACAAAAAATAGCAGAATTAACGTCATCGCAGTTCCGGAGTCTTTGTGCAAACATTGTGTGAGACTCAGGTCATCTTGCGCATTCCGGATCTGGAGTCAAAGTTTACATACCCTGTCGAGTGTGACCCAAGCAGAAAACCAGGTACGGGTAATAGGTCAACTACGCAATCCTCACTCATAACCCCAAGTCGAATTGGACCATCACGGTGTCGTCGACCGAGAACACAGCAAGATTGATAACGGCAGCGGTATTTTGCCTGTCTAGTGGGTGGCAGAAGAAATGACCTGTAAGCTTTAGGATATAAAAATAATAAATGAACTAAGCTTATGGTCTAAACGGCATAAACTGGTCCACTAATTTTATCACCCAAACCTCGCGGCCATTTCTTCTGACACCCAGAGGCCTGTATCATCACGACCAGGCAGTTGTGTGTGCCACCTGTCACTGCTTCTGCTAACTATCTCACACCTGATTAGCATTTGCACGACTCAATGACCCGAAACGCGACGCCACCGAGCAAGGGGTGGGGTAGATTTCATTTAGCTTCTTAAGTCTCGAGGGGACGGACGACACGGGGGTTAAGATACCACCTCCATGCCTTGCCAAATTAGCTCCACGGCTCCCAGTTGTTGTTGTTTCCGGGAATGATACTGGCATTTCGGTGTTCCCACCCCTTATGGCCGTATCCAAAGTCCCTTCTTTGTTTCGAGTTGGCTGGCCATCGTCCGATTACGGAAGGGGTGAACAGGTTTCTAGGCAACCGTATTTCAGTAGCCGGGTATTGAGCAGATTTTACCGCGGATACGGATAATGTTACCAACATGTCTCCGTGACCAGATGCCGTTCGTTGTTGTAATGTAATCTGATGTTTTTGATAGACGAACATCAGCGGCTCAAAAAGACGATGCTTTCTCCAACTATGGAGTCAGCCTCCTCACGGGAAGGACTCCACCACAACCTTCTGGAGCGAGAATCGAAGGCTTCGACTTCCCACCCAGGCCACCCTCGTCCTTCAGCAGATGCAATGGCGGGAAGATGAGGGGTTCTCAAGGGACCATGCTCCACTGAGATCTGCTTTGGTGGGAACACCCGCTGTGCTTGCGGGAGCCATGAACGGTTGGCGTTAACAATGGGATCGAGGACCCTGCAACAGCCATATTCGTGCCCGTTGTTAAAATCTTGTCAACCTACTTACTATGTACATGAATTACCTGCTTGTTTCCAGGGCGAATGGCTGCAAAGTGTACAGAGCACCTGGCCAAGACTTTCCTAAGTGCCGACGACCGGCTTTGATTAAACCAGGCGATTCCGACGGATTCCCTTTCCTATGGACGGACCATTATCTCCATGTCCCGGGAGTACCTTGTATTCGGCGAATTGTCCTTGTCTTCTGTCCTTTTCGTCCCCACTTTGCTTTTTCGACGGCCTTGGCAACACTCTGTAGGAACTGCAATAATATCCGTTGGACCGTCCGGAACACTGTTGTTTATCTTCTATTGGAATCCTTCCTACCTTTTGCTGTTGATTGAGCCATGTTTTATAAAAATCCAGGGTACTAATGGCAGCTCCGATGCATATGCGCTCATAGTTGTCAAGCGTCCTCCAAGTATCGTTCAGATGGATGTCATACGTAGCAGCGTTGATTTGGGACCCTTGCCCGCCCATACTGGGTTGCGTTTTCGCTTGACTCGTGGATCCTGCATATCATCTTATAACCCTGGCTTCTCGAGTCACAAGACAGAATGTGCCCCATTAGGACTCGCGGTTGACTTGTGAACCACCACCGCCTGCAAGTTAGAGGTTCGTGATATTTCCAATGAGAACTTTCTGGTGTTGTGGCATTGGCTTATTGGTAAGCAGAAGCATTCCTTCATTTATTTCTAAGACATATGGGCAATACACCATCTAACCGTTTCAGTAAGGCATGGTTGATATTAGTCGTTGCCCAACCTCTCGTAGCTCTAATCCAAAGCAATATAGCCCCTGTAAGTTTGGGTGTAAAGTAAATAAATACCTTTGCCTCACGGCACAATACGTACTTCAAAAGGTTGGTTTTCTTTGTGTAAGATACTTCTTTCAGGGTGGAAAGAAGATTTGAGTGAATAAAATATTAGAAAACTATACCTGGATGTCTTGGAAATCGGTATCAAGTGCTTAAGCTTTTAGGGTTGATTTTAATAACTGCGTTCCTGGGCCAATATGTGTGTTACAAATGCAATAGACAAGTCGTTGGTTGTTGATTTGGTGGACCAATTATAGTATAGCATGGATTTGAAGTCTAACTCAGTAAATAGAAGCAAGTCTTCTCAACTTTTCGAAACCGATTTTACATCGACGGTTAACTGAACGAATAGAGGCGCGTATATCCGTTTATGGAAGAAAAAAAAAAGTCTGTTCATCTAACGCCGTAGTGCCAGAACTAGTCGCTTCATTTGCTCACAAGATCAAACAAAACGCAGGGAAAAGTCGTTAAAATGAAAAATCGCTGCGTCAGGTCAACGAATCCCGGCGCGAACTCGGTGTCCGAGTCGTGTATGAGGTAATGCGGTGAGGACTTGGTATGGCGTGAAGCATCGTGACCTTGGGTGTGTACAGTACAGGCCGGCTACGACACCGGGAGTCGAAAGACTAGTGTCAAGTACCTTGTACAAGAAGCAAGCAGGCGCACGATATTGCCAGCTAGCAAAACAATGCGTACCCGTTACTAAAACACCCAACCTCCGGTATCCCTGCAGACGCCCCACCCTTTGCGAATAAGTTGCCTTTTCGACCTATCGTGTGTACAGTATCAACCGTGCGAATGCCAGAACACAGCACCATTTCTGAAGTGTTTGGACGCGTCGTGCATCAACCTGGATCTGATTTTTGATATCAGCGTTTCCCTGTCGGGTTCAGGATCGCAAAACGAGCAGCATCGTTGCGAATGCCGTCAGGACCCTGGCTCTTCAGGTACTTTGTGACAACTAGAGCTTGCCGTGGGAAGAGATGGGAGCATTATAATCGTGATGCTAGCTGAGATGGTAGCACGGTTCCATGGCTGTCCCAAGGTCTTTATGTAGGATGAGGCAAACTTCAGACCATCTAATGCTTGCGGCGATGTCGGACGGTGAGGCCGGCACAATTTTTCTCAATGGTATGGCGAAACCTCTGCTACATGCAAAGGCGCTGAAAGGTTTCGAGGCTTGCATGTCAAGTTTGCGCCTTACCTGGTGCATTTTGCTTTTAAAAATCCAGAATGGGTTTGGCGTTTCGGTTCGTATGATACATGTACTGTACTATTGCATAGTCGATCGCCTTGAGGAAGGGTGCCTAGTACATGCGACAAGCAGACTTTTCCCCTCAGGGCATGACGATTGGCAAAATGAATGAATGAATGAATGCAGCACACACAGGCACTACGGGATATGTGTTCTTCCCCTATGTATGTATTCCATCCGGCCACATAACCTTTGCCTGAGTCTTGTCCAAGGCGTCTGTCTTCGTTGAATGACTAGCGATATCACGTCTCTATCGAACAAGAGTGGATACGACGAGGGTACCTGGCTTTGAACCGACCTGGCAGCAGTCGGTAAGTGACCAGCAAGTATATTTCACCGCAAAGTGTTGGCAAGTGAACTGGATTATCGAACCCCAATTCTGACGGCTTAGAGCGGCAATGGCATAGGAGTTGCGCTAACATCCAAGTCGAACAGGCCAGAAACCTCGCCGTAAGCCCGATTGGAATTAGATCAGAAAGGGACGAGGGGTGTGCAGCAAGTAAAGCGAAGAAAAATTCGAATCATCCAAACTCGAAGAGGAACAAATTACACACTGCAAACATCTGGCGTCCAGTCGAAGCGTCCTCCTTGCTTGGCACTTACCTCGGTAGCTGATACCTCCGCGTTTACTCCGATCACTACGTCGCTCTTTCTTATCCCGCCTGTAACTTGGAGGTAGGCACCCGCGCTTCCACTGATTCCAGCGCTCATAGGTAACCAGAGGTAGACGGTACATGCACCAGCCTGTGAATTTCTCAGCAGTTTCCTTCTTTCCTCTTGTTCTCTCATCTTCCATCTTTCCTCGTTCTCACAAGAAAAAACTCTTCCTCACACAAACCCTCTCTTCCTTCGTCGTAACATCATCAAATTTCCACTGGCGCTTTTGTGACTCTGCGTCCAGAATCACTTTAACGACTCTATCTTGACATACGCGATATCTCTAACGCTCTGCGCGTCTGGCGTTTGGCCCCATCAAACACGAGCGCGACCCGCGACCCTTCTGGGCCATTTTTTTACCCTTTGCTCCATATCCCAGCGCCAGCTATTCTGATTGTGGTTCCTTTGCTTTGCTGTGGGCCCACATCCCTTACCAACAATATCCACTTCCCACCTGCCTACCCTCTCTTTACCAGGTCCTACCTTTGCGACTTGCTCAAGGCGTGCCAGTTGCGACAGGAGCTCGCGAGTATCAGTTATAATATACGTACTGTGTCGAACAAGGCATTCCATCACTTCCGCAGCTCGCCTTACCGTCCTTGTTTTCTTTTACCTTTCTTCGCCTCTTTCTTGAGTTTACACACTAAGCAAAACTATAGAGAAGGAAAAAAACCACAAAGTCTGGAAAACTTTAGTGCTGCTACTGCATCACTCTTTTTATCCACACCCGCACCAACCCACTTCTTTTTTTCTTCCCTCCTTCACTCGCGCCTCTGCTTTCACACACCCACCCACCGACAGAATCCACAAAAGCGTTACCCACCTTTTTTCAAAGACTGCCCTGACAGCTTGCCAGTCAAGAGGAGACCGCGAGAAGAAAAAAAAAATAATACTTAAAAAGGTTGGAGACCCAGTTCTCCACTCTGTGCACCCTCTTCCAAAGCACTACCTTCAAAGAGGGACCTGCCACGAGCCTCATCCTCCACCACCGGGAACTTCTTCTGCGGAGCTTTACAAGGCATCGTATTTGACTGATCTTGCTTGCCTTCTCAAGTCTTGCAAACCTTCCCTCGGACCCCTCTTCCTTCCTTTCTCCGCAAATTCTCACTCGACTTGGACTTGTCATCCACCGACCAGGTCCATTATACCCCGGGCAACTTTTTTCCGTCGCGGTATCTTCAACACCACGTCGATTGTCACGAGCTTCGCGTTCAACAAGAGTAGCATGGACGGTCCTCACTACCCCTCTAATGGTATAAACACGACTTCT
Organism: Fusarium palustre; assembly: GCA_014899045.1. Lineage (NCBI taxonomy): Eukaryota > Fungi > Ascomycota > Sordariomycetes > Hypocreales > Nectriaceae > Fusarium > Fusarium palustre. The sequence continues at coordinate 77,646 of JAAVUH010000234.1, forward strand.
TCTGGTCAGACTTATCCTTCACCTACCGCGATCTCTCCCAACCAACTGCAAACCGGCTCGCCGCTCCCCCAGACTCTTCCGCCGCTGCAGCCCCCCCCAACATCCGCCACGATGCAGAACATGTACGGGAGCCACCCTCACACGCCGCGAACCCCAGGCACTCCCAACACGCCTGGATCGGCTTCCAACATGCCTAGCTACCAGCAGCAGCAGACGTCGCAGCCTCAGAACCGAGCTGGTCTCTACTCAATGGCGCCGAACCAATACCCTCCTCCCCAGGGCTACGGCACCTCGGCTGCCATGATGCCCCAGGCGACCACTGCTGCCTCTCATCCTCAGCCTATTGCGCCAGCCCCTGCAGGTGGTCGCGGTCCTCCTGTGCTGCGACCTATGCCTCCTGGTGGCATTATGTCCCAGCCTGGTGTCTCGTCTCCCTACGGCCCTGCTTCTCTTATGCAGCCTCAATCCGTCATGCCCGAGGGTGAGCCCCCTACTCACGTTGTTGGCTCCCAGGGACGACGCGGTATCCTCCCTAGTGCTCCTGGACGACCTGCTGCACCTGCCGCCGGTACTGGCACCAAGAACACCGTGATTCCCGTGAAGGACGCTGATGGCAAATTCCCTTGCCCCCACTGCACCAAGACTTACCTCCATGCTAAGCATCTCAAGCGCCATCTTCTGCGACGTGAGTAGAACAACTTGTTGAGTTTGACAGTGATACTAACCGTGACTCCCTAGACACCGGTGATCGCCCATACATGTGTGTTCTCTGCCGCGATACCTTCTCCCGCAGTGATATCCTCAAGCGTCACTTTCAAAAGTGCTCTATCCGCCGTGGCAACCCCACTGGAGCTAGTCACTTGTCGCATCCTCAGGCTCACGTCAAGAAGAATCAACAGGCGCAGAAGGCCGCTGGTCTTGCTCACGATGGTGACCTTAACCATCTCAATGGGCTGAGCAACCTCCCCGGTGACAACATGGTCCACCCCTTTGGCATGGTTCCAGTCTCGGACGGCATGAACAACATGGCTCAAGATCAGAGCCAGCTCTCTCGATCCAGCTCTCTCGGCCGTCTCGATAACGGTAACAACGCTGACAGACGGAACATGAACGGTCAGGTCATGGGTGCTTCTCAGCCCTATGGTGCTGACCCCAACATGAACCAGCAGCAGATGACTGGCTACAGCATGCCTCCCGCTCAGAACGGAATGCCCATGTATGGTGGCTCAAACCAAAACCCTCCATCTGGCCTTGATTGGTCTCAGATGTTCCAGCCTGGTGCGCATCAAACCTACAACAACAACTCTTTCAATCCTAATCTTGGACAGACGCAGATCGGAATCAAAACCGAACCTAATTCCGGGCCCGGAACGACAGGCGCCAGCGCCAGCGATACCCTTTTGTCGAATTTGGGAATGCATTCTCACCATACTCCATACAACCTACTTTCTGATCAGATTCTTAATTTCTTCTACCCTCCTAATCAAGCCATCGACCCCTCGAGCGCGGGCATGAACCTCTATTTCTCGCCTGACAACGTCAAAGACTTCTTGGACAAGTACACCCACTTTCACATCCACATGCCCTTCATTCACGTCTCGACTTTCAAAGTCATGGAGGCATATACTGGCTTACTTGCAGGCATGTGTTGTATCGGCGCCTGTTATTCTGACAATGTCACACCGTCTAATGTTCGCGAAATGATGGACTTTCTTGTTGTCGCACTTCAGCGTGATTGCAAGATGATGATGTCTAACGCCGAACTGCAGACGAATCAACCGGGGCACGCATCCCTGGCTGACATTGAAAAATTACAGGCTGTCTTGTTAACATGTATTTTGTTACTTTGGAACGGAAACCCGCAGCAGCGGGAACGCGCACGACAAATCTACCCCGCACTCGCTGCTAATGTCCGCCGACTGGGTCTTTTCCAACCGTCCAGTGACCCTGCCACCTTGTCTCCAACGCATCAAATTGATTTCGATCGAAATGCTTTTGGTATTCAGCAGTGGAACTGGGACACTTGGATTGACCAAGAACGCAGTAGTCGCTTGATGTTTGGTGTCTTTTTGATGGACGTGGTGATGGGGCTTTACTTCAACTCTCAACCTTTGTTCGATGTCATGGAGCTTCACCTGCCTCTGCCTTGCGATGATGTGGCCTGGGATGCTGATAAGGCTGAAGATTGTGCTTCGGCACTCGGTCTTCACGGGCCAGATGTCGCTCGGCAGAAGAACCCATACGGCACTCAACGAGCAAAGCAACCGGAGATGGATTGGGCTCTCAAGGCTCTTTTGCACCCGTCATATCAGATCCAACCTGGAAGTACAAACCTTTACGGAAAGTTTGTTCTTATCCACGGCATTTTAGCTCTCATTCGGCGGGCCCAGATCGACGGCCATGCGGCTCAACTGTCCAAATTTGGCACACCTCCTCCTAATGATTGGATGACTCCAGCTGGCGGCAATAGCGGCCGGGGCACTCCAGTTGAGGGGGCGGCAGCCAACGTGGACCCACAGAGCTTGCAGGCGCTTGTCATCGCCCTGACCAAGTTTAAGAGCAACTGGGATGCAGATATGGCCAATCAATTCCCACCGGCTGTCACAGGGTCCAGTAATCCTCGGCGGCATGGGTTTTCGAGAGACGGTATCCATTTCTACTGGCTTTGCAATTATTTGTTGAAGCACACACAGGCTGCCGATCTTCGATTGGCTCCTGACACACGTCTTGCACAAGTGATGCAATTGTTGAAGTCACTGAAGGCATGGGTGATGAATGATGGCGCGAGCAGAGGAGAAGAATTAGGATCAGTTGGAGAGATTGACGAACAGTATGGAGCTATGGATCTCACGTTAGAGATGGCAAAACTTTTCAAACCCCTTCCACAGGTTGTGGAAGACGCTGGCACTGCGTCTGTCAAGACGGAACTTGGTAATGGGACGGCAGTATGATTTTCTTTTCCACAAACAAAAAAGCACTTTTAGGGGTGGGGCTGCATCTGGAGGCGTTGCGTTGCATTCTGATTTTGTTCTCTTTATTTTCTTTGTTTCCTGGGTCACTGGGTCTCACCGATGCGATGGTCATCTCAGGGTAGACCTGGTTGACCTCATGCATCCATGGTCGGCACTGTTGTGCAATGCATTTGTCGAAAATTAGACGGGAAGAGGAGTTGTAACTGCATATTAGACTTTGATCAAGATAGAGAGGGAGGTCTAGCTGGATGACGGTCATCCGGTAGACCATCATGACTTGATGGCTTGGAGCAGGTTAATGATGTTTGCCTATACTGTTTGTGCCACCTTTTGTGAAGTAGATGTATGTGTGTGTGTAACTTGTGAGCTTTGAAACCGTTGCGTTTGGTATCAATTAATCAATTGATCAATTTATTAATTTCTCCATTGGTATGGGGGGAGAAAGAGAGGGACAATAATATTAGTATGCATTCATGATTGCGAGGGATATGGACTTGTAAATCATTTGGTGTCTTTTTCATCCTTCACAACTGTGACAATCTTTGGTGTGTACTTGTCCAGTTCAGCCTTGTCCTCCTCTGTTGGTGTCAAGCCGAGCGACTTCTCCAGTGGATCAGTCAACATGAGCCCTGTAGCACCCCATGCGATGATTGCAACACCGACGCCAAGTCGGGTTTTGGACGAGAGATTCTTGTAAGCCCTGAGTTGCTTTGTGAGTACTAATGCATGGCATAAATGTCTGGTGAGCCAAAGATGAGTAAGGACATACTTGAGCATGATGATTGACGAATGAGTGAGTTGAAAGGACGAGACTTTCTACATGACCTTGTCAGACGGGCCTACAAAAACTGAATTTAGAGGTTGCAGTACAAAAAAGAAAGGGAATGGCTGCTATGCAACTCACCTATGTTGCAGGTTTCGTTTCTGGGATGAACGCGGGCTGGATGGAAATGAATAGAAGGTTGAGGCAAAACGGAAATCTAAGCGTGTGGTAGGTTCCTTCGCCTTGGGGCGCATAGCAGTCGCTAAGCGGGTCTTGAGTTGGGAAGCTTTAGGCATTGATTCGCTCAGCTTCGGCACCTCAATTGAACTCAACTCAGCTCTACATACTCCCTTCTTGTCTTGCAGTATCGTTAAGTGTCATTGGAAACGTCGACGATGAGAACTATCATCAAAACAGGATAATAGAGACGGAACATTGCTATCAAAATAACTTTCAAAAACACCAAAAGCTTCTACCAGACAAACCATAAGCATGGTGGCAACCGACAATGGAGTATCGGCGTCATCATCTCGGCCCAGCCTTGAGAAGCTGCCAGTCGAGCTCTTGGACAAGATTGCCGCCAGTTTACCCTTGGAAGATTTCAAAAAATTTCGACTGTCTTCTCCTCTGATTGCAGAATGCACAATGCCGCAGCTGGCACTGGCCCATTTCAATGGTGTACCTTGGAGAACCGATGCCCAACGTCTGTATAACCTGTCGCTTATACCAAGTTGCGCAAGACGAATTCGCTCCGTCAAGTTCAATGTGGCGCGCATGGACGAGGATGAGGTTGAGGAAATCATGGTAGATACCATCGACGACATGGATCTCCAGGATAGATGGTATCCCTATCTCGAAACACAATATGAATTCGATGGGGAAATCGAGCTACCACTTGACCTGGTCATTCCTGCCTTGAAGAGGTTGCCAAACCTTGATACTATCTTCCTAACATGGACAGAGTGTCCGTGGAAAGGGCATCGCGATATTGAGGATGCCTTCAGCACAGAAACGTCTATAGAATTGGCCAAGGATGAAATATACAACACACAACAAGCTGTCCTGGAGGCTCTGCTTCAGCGCAACGCTCCTATGAAGAGCCTGACCATAGAGCCGTTCATGCATACGGATGTAAACATACCGCCGGGTCTGGAAGACAACATCCCAACAGTCTTGGGGTCGGTGACTCAGCTGCATGTGAATATGAACTACAGCGTGCCTTATCTCTGGCCGAAGCGCTTCGACAGCTTTATCTCATTCCTGCCTAACCTACGAGACCTTCGCGTCCACACGCACCCGGTAGAGGACCCGGCCCCTGACCTTGACTTTTTTATCACGAAGAGACTGGAACACCTCGAAAAGCTAAATCTATCCTGCCTGCACTTCAACTTTGTCAATTTTGCCAACCTGATCAAGAACCACGGCTCGACACTCAAGGTGGTCAAACTGCAGAGCCTGAGCGGCTGGTGTGACCCTTTCAACGCGGCCGAGCTTGACTGGGATATGATGTTCCGGCTTATGAGAGACAGGTTGGAAGTGCTACAGGAGATAGAAATCAATGGTAGTTTTAGTGATAACGTGGGCTGGCACCAGCTGTTTTGGCATGAGGACACGCAATGGGCGAGGGCGTTGGTTAGAACTATGGGTGAGATGAGCCAGCCGCTTGAGAAGTATATCTTAGAGGGAGGAGAGTATCCTCGGCCGAGATGGAGTATATAATGAATGGTATATTAACGTGCTGGAGTGGGCTTTACGGTATTATCCGAGTTCAATCTGTATGATTGACAATAAGTTGACGGGCAACACTGGAATAAATCTCCTGTATCAAGGCTGAAATCTTCAAGATCTGGGACATCTAAGGAAACTGGATTAGGCTGGGTCCCAAGTAGTAGGATAAAATCGAATTTTCTGGGCCTATTTAAAGGTCTCATCGTACCCTTTTGCCTCGAACTCTCAAGAGTGTCATCGGAAATTTGACATCGGGTTATATGACAGGCGGACAAGCCACAGCCTAGATGGTTTTAGACAATATGAAATATCCGATTGAACTTGTTAGTAGATCATGGCGAGAGGCATGGTGAAATGGCCTGGGCGGCTTTTGTTTTGCCAGAAGAGAGCCTCGTCCTTTGATGATTTGCACAAACAAGTAACATCGAAGTAAGAACCCTAGCCGAAGGAATACATGGGATATCAGACCCTACAAGTTGATGAATGCTAAACCTAGAGAATACAGTGAGCACGTCAATCAATCTCAATATGAGTTCTTACAAGTACAAATCACGTTACAGTACCTATGCACAAGTCATACATCACAACGCCGCCCAAGACGCTAAGTCCAAGGGTGCAACGACTTCCGAGACAATGAAGAGAACAGGGACGGGCCAATAAAAAGGCTGTGTCTCTACTACTTTACGAATGGCAATAGTTATAGTGGCAAGTTGGTTTGTATTTTGCTTTTCTTTTATTGAGTTTGTCTCAAACAGTGAACTTGTCTCAAGACACTCGGGTAACCTCCGCGGTAGAAGCTTCAGAAGACTTGATTCGCCCGCAGTATTCCTCATATATCACATTAGCACGAAGAAAGTCGCAGCATGTGCAGCAGAAAAGCAAAGAAAACAAAACGGCCGAGAGTTAGTTGGACCCAGAACTGCTTAGATGCATGCGAACCAGGTGACAAGAGCCATGTTCAAGTGCGGGTGCTGCAAGCCTTGTTTCAAAGATCTTTCCCTTAAAGGAGGCACGCCACGTTGCTGGAATGATGGGACAAGGGCTGGATTTTCAGGGAGGGGGAAAGACAGAGAGAGGGAGAGGAAAGACGAAAAACCAAGACAAGTCGGGTTCAGAGAAATGCAGACATATTGCAACCCAATGTCAATGCGAGGTAAAGCGAGGCAAAACGAGGCTTGTTACACGTGGTTCACAAGGCTTGCATGAAACTGTAAGACTATATAATCTTCAAAGAGAATTAAGAAAGAAAGAAAGAAGAAAAATATGCTAGAAAAAGCCCTCAAAATAACAGGAAATTAATAACGAGGCCTGTTTCGGAGAGCACAAACAAATAGTAGAATATCCCAAGCGCATGCTCAGAATAGAGTCCCTGTCAAAAATAAAGACAACAAAGCTTTCGGACCGCCGCATGAAAGTCGTGCACACTCCCGACTACCTACATAGACACATACGTATGCATGGCAACTAAATGAATTGCTGTCCTAATGAAACGGCCATGCACGAAACAAATGAGACGGCTGCGCAACCCATCACTAGCAAGCCTTGCCTGATACCCTTTTGGGGAGCGAAGACTCTGCAAAAAGAAAGTATATGCATGTCTAGCATAGAGTGTTGGGACCTGCAGCAGCAATGAATTCTACAAGATGTATGTGTTGTTTTGTATTTTGAGACATATTCTATGACGGTTTGTTCTTTACTTGGCAATCAAGACAAAATAAAGAAAGGAACCATTGATAAAGTTGCAATTCTGCAACTCCTGAATTGCTGATTTTCAATAAAGGGAGAGGCGTTGAGAAAGAAAACGCTCGTCCACATAAAAAATACAAGCAGTGTTTAATCAAGGGATCCCTGCGTTTGAGAGTTGATTACTAGTTACAAGGAATCATGGAAGCTTCTTTTTCTTTGATCTGATGGATCTTGGGAGAAAACCAACCCCTGCATTTCCCCATCCACTCATTTAATTTGTAGGCATATTCGGATATTACGGTATTTCTGCCGGGGAAATTAGG